>JASCZW010005547.1:0-171378 GCA_034211315.2 Aedes japonicus
TACCCAAGGGAAAAGTAATATATTTTGGATTGTTTTCACCGTTAAGTAGTAATGAAGAATGTCACCGCAATTGTTAAGTGCCACTTATATAAGTATATGTTGATTTTTGGATATATTCGCGAGCCAATTCGTCTGTGTTTCAGGTTAACAGGTCGATCAACTAAAGATGGATTTCTGAACATTTGAATTTGTTTCAGAAACGGGGCCAGTTTTACGTGAACATTTCTGACATGCAACACAGCTCCAGGATCCGAAACAGTGCTGGAAGAATCATATTTTCATTAAAAGCCGACTGGAAATTCAAGAAAAAACCCAAATGATTTAGTACACTGGAAAAATGTTGCAGTAATAACTATTATTTTACCCGGACCAAGCCTCTTTGAATTTAAGTCAAATTCTATCATTGCGTTTATGGTAACAGCTTTCAAAGTTTGTGGTATATTCGACAGACCTCATGTGTTTGTGGTATCCCAAATGTTAATATATAATAGCAGCGTTAGTGACAGATATTGACAATACAGAGTATGTGGGGATTCATGAGAGAAGCGTGGAGTGAGGGGAAGGAGGATCCGAAGATGGAGGTCGAGTAGAATATTACATTGGCGATCCTGCCATGAAAGTTTTGTTAATAGCTATATAAAAATAATATATTTATTTTGTTGGCTGCGAAGGAGTCATTCAAGTGTTTTAGATTTTCACTATCACTATAGAATTATTACTCGGAAGTGAGTATACAAAAGTGAGTTTATGAATCGAGAAAATGAAGAGCAGGTACATAGCTACCTAGTTGCCAGAACAAGAAAGTAATTTTGCGTTGAGTAGCTTCCACAACACGCAAAAGTTGAAATTGTAGTGCAAAAAATGCAATTGCAGTTTTTGCAATCTGTCATCTTGAAATATCCGCATGATGCTGAACAGGCAATTTTGCCCATCCTTATCCACAAAGCATTTTATGGTATAAACAAAGCCATGCAAGTGTGTGCAAGCGGTTATCGCTGTGTGCCTAGTGCCTCGACAGTCGCAGCAACCGTTGGGTTTTTGTTCAACACGTCACGCCATATGCCACTGATGCTATTCCGCTGTCAAGTGTTCTATTTTTATTTGCACTCGTCATCACCTCTATCGCCCTCTCATCAAGTCACCATGCGTTTTATGAAATAAACGAAGCCATGTAAGTGAGTGCGACCGACATTTGCTTCATTGTTGTAACGTTGAGTGCCTCGACAACTGAAGCAACTGTAGGGCTTTATATTCCGCCCAACTCAACTTGTTGTAATTATCTGGATGGTTACACGAAGAGCGTCATGCTGACGGTCGCGGTTCGACTCTCGGTAGCGGATCGGATCTTTTTTTGTGAGCCATTGAATTTACAACTTCGAATCAACTGTACAACCTCACGCACACATTAGATTGTTCGTGTCGCAGATCCATTACGAGTAGACGAAACCAAATCATGCGAAATTGCATTACTAATCTTGTTTTTTATTTTGGTTTTACCATGTTTGTATTACTCTCGATCCGTAGTATGCATAGCAAACTTCTCTGTGCACACCTTTGATCTCCAGCTTTCTTGCTGTAAGGCAAATTTTCTTAAGAAGAGCCAACGATCCCCATTATATAATCTATACCGGAAATTTCATATATTGGCCAAACCGGGCGAAGAAATAAAGGAGAATGTCCGTTGTGTTTCACCCTAGCAGCACATTTGTTGCAGCACAGTTGATGGTACTCCAATGCTATTCACTTAAGTTACAATCAAGTCGCCATAACCAAATATGGTGGTTTTGTGTTGCTTGGACAGGTAGCACTTTCCCAATGTAACAATAATACTTGACTGCAGTACATGCACGGAAATTGCAGTGGCTTCTTCAAAATGTCTTAACTGCCGTTGATTGTATCATACTCTCCAACCATAAATGTCAGCGGATCATACAATTCTTAGCAGGCCTGATATCTTTTGTAAGCTAGGCATACTCTGGAAGAGCTTCTGGATAAGTTTTTAACAGTGAGAGATTGATAGATCGATTGAAACCACATGTGGATGAGCTTATTATTGACAAATGAATTTCCATTGAAGCGGAATGATTCGTCGAAGCACATAAAATTACATATTCTCGCATCCATGCGAGGTGAGAGATTTACTCCATTGCAAGCATAAAGAAACGAAGCCATT
This sequence comes from Aedes japonicus, assembly GCA_034211315.2. Classification (NCBI taxonomy): domain Eukaryota; kingdom Metazoa; phylum Arthropoda; class Insecta; order Diptera; family Culicidae; genus Aedes; species Aedes japonicus. The sequence goes on from JASCZW010005547.1 coordinate 2,174, forward strand.
GCACGATTTTGTTATGATTACTGAAAGTAATAAAACTCACAACTAGTTTTTATGCAAATCGGTTCATTGAAATTTACTGTTCAATTTATTGTAACGTGTATCATTTGGCAAAGTTGTATTTTATAATAAATTTAATAACTGATTGATTCTGTTGTTGATTATTTTGATATTTGTTTGTTCAATTGAAGTATAAAATTAATAATTTTTGAATTGGTTTGGTATATACTGAAGTATGTCACTAGCTTTTTAATCACTTTTTCATAATACAGCTTTTTCAAATTGTTGATCGCTGTTTCTACGAATTTTTTTATCGTACAGAACAAGAAAATCATCATCTTTTTTTGAGTAAATGATAAAATCAGCTGCCTGGAAGTTCAAAATCCACACATTGATGTGTACTCGTAAATAATAAGTACGATAATCGCGTAGAGTAGAACGTTTTTCGATTCTATCGTTCCTTTGGATATATTTTTTGAGCATTTTGAGTATTTATGATGTCGCCTAATGACATTTCTGCAGATCCAGGATATTTAATTTCAAGAACTATACATTGTTTTACCAGGAGGTTTCTATCCCTCTTATAGCAGTTCAACGCCAATGGTTCCGTGTCTTTACTTTATTTAGTAGCCTTTCCATTTAAGGACCGAACTTCCTGGTCGAGCATTCAGTGAACTCTTCGGTTGAACAACAGATATCCGTTTCACATTTATTCCTGTTTGGATAGAATATGAAATGATTCATGAATCTTCCATTCATGTGTTTGACAATGGCTGAGCCACTGGAAACTACAAGAGAAAGTAACATCTTAACCTTATAATCATAATTCTGAGTCTACGACAGCCAAAGGATCATAATCCATTGAGAATTCTCTTTAAAAAATCCGACAGTATTTCTTCTGAGTCGCTATCCCAAGCTTTCATCTTTGTGCCTTTCTGACGCAAACATAATTCCGTTATATTTTACACCCTGTTCATAGTACAACTTATATTACGTGATATAGACTATCTTGATACCAGCATCTATACATCTAGTTTTCACTGGAAATAATGTGCATGGCATTTGATATCAAGATACTCTATATCAAGTAATAAAGGTTGTAGTGCGAACGGGGTGTTAGCCTTCCATGTATTTCTTTTTGTGATTTTGATATACCACAGGCCTGTGTTACATCGGAAGATCGCAGCAAGCCGTGCTTTGTAAATGACGTGTTTTGCTTTTGCTTGCGTTATTTTTGCGGAAATAAAATTAAAAATTATTCCTTTTTCAACTAAAGTAAATTGCGACATTATAGTTTTTTGATTAATTTGCCTAGGACGTTGTGAATGGAATCCTCTCTTAGTGTGTTATGGTCGTGTTTTTTAGATAGATTGTGCGTCGGTGGTTTTCCCCTCATTTTTTGTTTATTTTAGTGCCCTGCTCCCGTGTCCGGACGAAATTTCCAACATCCGAAAATGAACATTGGTGAGGGCGTTCTATATTATCAAAAATATAAATTAACTATATACACGCCAAGAATGTCCATTTTTTATTCTGGAAGTGTGAAAACCTCACATGTCCATTTGATATGCGAAGATTTTCATGTAGAGGCTTATTGTATATGAAGATGACCTCAAAATGTGCGTGTATGAACATGCATTCTTGAAATGGGTCGTTGGATTTTCAATAGAGCTGTCACCTTCAATCACCAGGGATAAAAATGTTTGCACATAGTGATCACATATAAATTACTGAAGAAATGCAGACAAGTTTCTTCCATAAAAGCACTGCCGGTCAGTGGGAGATTGATTGCAAACAAACACAAACACAAACACCACAAGCCTGTGTTACATCGGGGCAAGATAAATATTCCAACTTACGGTATCTGAAAAATATATGACAACGTTTCCTACATTTCACGCGTTAAGTTGATATAGATAATTTATTTACCGTTCTAAATGTAGTAAGTAAGCAATTATATGTTCTGTTCCAGCTTGACAGGAACAAAGCAGTTCCTAGTCGAAGATACTTCCACTAATTTTCAAACTTATTTTGTAAGGAATATTTCCGGGGTTCGATGATAGGTTAACATATGATTCAACACACAGACGTTGACTCTCATTACTCCTGCACCCGATACAGATGATATGGTTTCTGTAAATACGCCATCCCCTCTTTAATTGGGCGAACTGATTCCCTGATCTTATCTAAAATGTTCACTATATTGATGAGATTGTCCTTTTCTGGATACGTAGATTTAAGAACAAAAACAATAATTGCGAGATGCAGTAAATCATTTAAAAAGCAATATACTAACTTTATCACCTGTCTTTATACCTTTGATTGAACAAAATTTTTGTTTTGTCTGTAAAAAGACATCCGGAAGTTTTATTTTATCATTTTTGGCCGTTCAAAAAAAAATGTTATCATCACTTTTTTAAATTCAAAACCGACAAACAGATGGCTCACTTTGTTATGAAGTTTTGTGTTAGCTCGTCAATTTCATTTTAGTAGATTTTTTTCAGTTTTTGAGTAGCTTTAACCTGACGCTGTCCTCCTGTGTATTTCAATGCCATAAGTAAAATGAAATTTCACCCAAACTAGCTAGATGACAATTTTTCAAATAACCTGAATTCAATACCAGACTCATTTCTGACTGAGGGGCGATGGTTAAGGCGTTAATGGGCCGAACAACAACAGATGATTTTGATACGAAGTTTACGAAATGAAACAAAAGTCAAGGATCCGAAACAGCGCTGAAGAATCATGCCTTTTACTCTACTTAACAGTAGACTGAAATTCAAGGAAATCCTCAATGGAGAACCTATGAGCTAGCAGTAGACATTTGAGTTTTGACATATAACATGATCAAGGCAACCACTGCGTTTCGAAGTAAACGTTTGATTTGTTTTTTCGAAATTCGATTTTCCTCTGTGTTGCTGTCAACAACCATGTTGTCCAAAGTGTGTTATTTTTCTCGTTGAAGCACGGAAAAAGTCGCGAAAAGTTAGAAAAAATATCGGGAAACTCGTACGAATGCATCCGGTTGTATTCAAGTACGTCATTCCATCCTTAGAACACAGAATTTGACGAATATTTACATTTCAGTCGATCATTCAACTGCGGCTCTAGAGGAATCAGTGAAAAAGTGATTTGGAATTCTAACGATAAATTTACTAGATATGAGAAGAAAAAATAGTATTTTCCATTTAATTCCAACTACCTTTGCTTATCTCGACAGATACGCGTATTTCGGCTACAATGTGCGGACTTCTTCAATGTCTCGTCGAGATAAGCAAATATAGTTGGAATTGGAACAAATTTTTCTTCTCATTTCTAGTTACAGGTTTTCAACTAAACAGCTCAAAAACTCTAGGATAAATTTACGTCCGGATGTCTACGGAATTTGAAAAGAATTGAAATTAACGGAGGCTGAGTAACATGATCCGAAAGCAATAAATAAAGCGTTTGAAAAGGCGAACAGTTTGACACCAAGTAAGTCTTCCAAAAACAAATCAGCTGACGGCTAGAAGATTTTTTGATTTCTCGAGTACTATTTCAATCTTTTCGGTTACGTTCTTTACGGTCTCAATTTCTACGGTTTCGTAAAGATCGAGACCCGCAGCCTATAGGCTTTTCGCTAATCTACAGTCTTCAGCAGAATTGTTGTACGAGTTGGACCAAAAAATATGTGTCATTCACCAATTGAGCCTAAAAATGATTGCGGTGACGTGTTGGGATAAGGGGTAATTGGTTTTATCCTAGAATATCTCGAGAGTCTCACCAGTTAGGACATGTCAGTCTTCAGTAAACTTATCCTAGTGACCAAGCCCTTTCGGATGGTAGTCACATATGTGCAGCGCTCATTCACTGTTTGGCGCTAGTGTACATTTCACAGTGGTCCAGAATGCGAATTTGGCTGGAAAAATAGATTTTCAGCCTAAGTTTGATGTTTTGGAGCAAAGTTGTCTTCCACAAAGTTGTTTATTCTAACAAGGCGCAGAAATAAAGGCATACATTATTCAGAAAAGTTGTGAAATAAATACAGTCATCGCCAAAATAAAGTGCCCACTTTGCTCATGAACACGCTTCATCTCTGAAGTCATTGAAAAACCCATTATATCGTATTCGTATATTTTTCTAAGCATGATAATATTATTATTTTAAAGATGCATGTGTATTTTTGCAATGGATAAATTTGGTGCCAATTTGGTGTGTCATAATTAAGTGCTCAACTGAAAATATATTATGTGTATGTAATTTCAACATCCAAACGCCCCTCGTATTAAATTTTTTTGACGTTTCCAAGTGTTTGTTGATCTTCTTACGGATTTCAGTTGTCGGTTAGAAAGATTCAGTGCGAGTTATCCAAATAACCATGGATAATACGGTGACAAGCAGAACTATTCCCTTGCAGATCCGAAAATGTGTTATTCGTGACATCGAGAAAGGTGAATCACATCGCAAGATGGATGAAAAGTATGGAAGGGAAGGGAAAGGAAACGCAGAAATTAAGAAAAAATCCAAAGGTTACCTCAGGGAGATCAAGGAAGTGATTCAACAACCGATCTCGGACAGTACTCTACGCAGAAGGATCGCTGAACACGGTATGAAGAGCAGGTTTTGTAAGAAGTAGCTTTTTTGTTATTAGCAAAGTCAACAAAGCGAAACGACTCAAATTTGCTCGGGAACATGCTGATAAACCTTAAGAATATTGGAAGACCGTTTTGTGGACTGATGAGTCGAAATTCGAGTTGTTCAACAGCAAAAAACGCGCTCGTGAATGGCGTAGACCTGGAGAGGCGGTTTATGATCGACATATCCCGGGCACAGTTAAGCATGGTGCAGGGAATGTGATGGTGTGGGGTGTTTTCTTGGTGTTGGTGCTTTTGGTAAAAATCGATGGTATTATGACAGCAGCTTCGTACATCGACATATTGCGTGAAAATCTGAAGGCTTGGTTGGTTAAAACTAGGCAGGAAAACAAATGTGTGTTCCAGCAAGATAATGACACAAAACATACCGTGAAGAAGTCAAAGGCATTCTTCCGTTCCTGCCGTATTGAACCTATGGAATGGCCCCCACAGAGTCCAGATCTGAACCCAATAGAGAATCTGTGGGCCATCTTGGATTCACGAGTTGATAGGACAGGAGTTACCAACAAACATAACTATTTTGATGTTTTTGAGAACGCCTGGGAAGATCTTGACCCACAACACCTGAAGAATCAGGTGGAGAGCATGCCGAAACGTTTGAAAAAACTGTTGAAGGCCAGGGGAGGACACATCAACTACTGATCACTCAACCTACTGGATCTACAACTTGTTTTTATTTTAAGAAAATAAGAAGTAGGCAATTTATTTTGACATGCATAATTTCTACTATAGCTTGATCTTGTTCGATCTTGTATAGTTTCTGATTTGACCGAAATAGATCATTGATTCCTACGTAGCTTAGGGTGTCTCTATATAAATGAGTTATTTTGCTGTAACTTTTTCTTTTCAAATTTTTCAGCATAGCTCTCTTGCCATTGATTCTAGAACAATTGGAGTAACAACTTTTGATGGGCTAAAATTGTCTCTACCGTATGTCAAACAACAGTTATTATGGTTTTTGTAAACAAAATAGGCTTTTTTCAAATGTTGGTTTGTCTAGTTGGGGCAAACCAAAAAAATATTTCTTCGGCTTTTCCGATCACTGTGCCACGTCCCTAAATGCGGCTCTGCTTGTGTCGATCGCAGGGCACCAAAATTCACCTGGCCTTTTGATAGTGTGTTCGTACCGCATTAGTGCTGAACCGACTCGCAGCGGGATAATCTGCGATGTTTTGAACCGCTAACCTACCATAACGTGTTTTAAACAAACTAATTACTTCCCTATTTGGAAAATCCAACACAAGCTTCATAATCGCCTCAGTTCATGTCGAACTCCGTCAAAGCTATTAAGTCATGTGGCTGATCGTCCCATTCGCCGTATTGATTTCAAGCTGTTCCTGCGCAACCGAAATTACCGATTGTAAGGAATCGCTGCCACTAGAATGTCTCAATGGCTCAAGGGTCGATCATTTGGAATGTTTGTAAGTTCTGCTATTGAAAGCCGAATGCCTTCAACTTTAACTGAATTCAACATTTGTTTTCAGAACGAATCTACAAGTCACGAGCATCACAGAGCTGCTACATCTGTTTGAGAAAAATCAACAGCAAATCATCGATCTTAGGCAGGAGATGGAGAAACGCTTGGGCAAGCAGCAATCGGCGTTGGAGCTGTTACACTCTAGGCGCAATTCTTACCTCACGACGTATTAACTACAAATATTTTGCTGCCACACATTCACCGTTGATTCCATTTCAGAACGCCGTCGAATTCATCGCAGTCATGCCTTGTATCAACTGCGTTCAATACGACCGGTGTTTTGGTTAATCCTCGGGCTATGGCGCGTAGCACTGGGCCAATCAAGTCATGCTATGACCTACGCTATACGGATCAAGCTCTCCTTCAGTTATCGGACGCATCTCCGCCATTTTGGGTGCTCTGTATTGAACAGCACGTGGGTGGTGGATGGCTTGTGATTCAACAGCGAGTGTTCGGTGTTGTGAGCTTTTTTCGAAACTGGATTGAGTACCGCGAGGGTTTTGGATCCTTGGATAGCGAGTTCTGGCTGGGGCTGGAGAAAATTCACCGAATTACGAGGTCCCAGCATCACGAGCTTTTGATTGAAATGACGGATTATTATGGACACTACAAGTTTGCACGGTACGCACGATTTGAGATCGCCGGCGAAGACGAAGACTATGCCATGCTCCAACTGGGCAGCTATTCCGGTACAGTTGGCGATTCGTTACGGACACACATGGGGATGAAATTCTCCACCTATGACAGTGATAACACACCGAATGTGATAAGAAATTGCGGCGTAAAGTACTCTGCTGGTTGGTGGTTTGATAAATGCTTCTTGAAGTAATTGAATTAATTCGTAGTAACTTCTGAAGATGATTTGATTCTTTGAAATCGTATTTTCAGCGGGACAAACTTAAATGGAGAAGCTGTTAAAACCAATGATATTTTTTCTATATTTTGGTTCGGATGGTATCCTACTAGCTTGAAGTTCACCAGGATGATGTTGCGAACGGTCGGGTAAGCTTAGTTCTGTTTTGAGCAGTTATATATTTTTTGTCAAGTTCTATTTCCTGATTTGTAACGCGAATGTATCTAATATAATGTGAGCTTTTATAGAAGTGAAATAGTTTTCTTTACTCTCTTGACTTCTACTAGTCTAATGTCTTTTCAGGACCATACCTGCGCCACAAACATTCGCAGAAAAACTCGGTTTAGGGCTGTTAATCTCCACTTGATTAACCCGCCGAGCTCGCCGCGCTCCCTTGTGTCTTGTACCGGCTGAATTCAAGGCAAACAAAAGCCGAAATGTGTTCAAAGCAGCCCACTCTATTTGAAAACAAATTGATAAAACCTTTCTAAGACCATAAAGCTTTTCAAGAACCATCATAAAACCTATTGGCTGCCATCAAAACCAGCACAGGGCCACAACTGTCAAACTTCACGGCGATATCGTGGTTGGTTTTTGTTGTTGTTGCTTTGTTCGTTTCTCCGCTCTTCTGATTCATTCAATAGTAAATAATGGGTAAGAAAAAGTTCTAGTGTTGCAGAAAATTTTGTTTGACAGCAAAATATCCAAAACAAATTGAGTTTTTTTCACAGCGTAGCAAGCGTCAAATCATATGCGCATTTTAATTTCATGGTAAATATTGGCACGATATGCGCTGAAAATTAATGCGTCTCGGAAATTTTACGAGTTTACAACAACAAAAACTAATCATCTAAAAGTTGAGAAGAAACTCCTGAAAATTGCTGGAATTCAACACCGAAGTTGGTCTCTGATCTGCAGTTCATTTGTATTAGATTTAAAATTTGGTGTATTTATTTTCCCACATTTCAATTATTTCATATATTTCAATATGACAATTGGAAGAAATCACAGTTTTATCAAAAAGCCAATTTATCTTTTCAATGGCTACTTTAAAACTATCTGGTCTTTTGGTAACTATCCTCAATTCCAATTAGCCGTTTAATGCATTTACTGGAGATAAAATGGTTTGAAAATGCTTTTTCAACTGACCATAATAAGATAATATGAATGAGTCCTGAAACGGCATTTCAAAACGGCATTTTACGAGTTTATAAAGTCAAAATAAAATCTTTGAAAAGAATGAGAGGAATTTTCGAAGTCAAGGTTTGAAGATCGTTGTTAAGAAGCTGTGTAGGTTCTTATAAACCTGACAAAAATTTGAAACCTATTGGCACCTCTTGCTGCCCTAATACAACCGAATTGATTTCTAGTGGCTTTCATAAAACTTTAATAAAACATAAAGAAGCTGGATGGTTCGCAAGCTCCAAGTGCTAACAGGAACTCAGCTGAACTGTAATCAAATATTCTGAACAGCATCGCGTTAAACATCTGTCGGCTGTTTTTAGCAGTCGGGACTAAGTGTACTCCAAATAAATAATACCATTTATTTCGTACACATCTTTTGGTCCGAACATAATCTATGGACATCGAACTAGCGATTTTAGGTTTTGGCTAAAGATTTAACCCATTTTAGACGATAAACCAATCAAAGTAGAAAATCATTACAAAAAACTTACTCTTTCCTGAGGTAAAAACTAACTTTTAACCGATTCAATACGAATTGCCGAACACCGATTTTCAACATACTTTAGATCAAATATGCTTGAATAAGTGACAATCATAAAACGGTTGAAATTTGCAAGCAATTTTTCTCTAGGTTGTTCTAGACCTTGCAAACAATCCTTGAGTTCGGATTTTGATGAAGTAAGAAGATTTACAATGTCACCACCGTACTTACGAGTTGCAAAAGCTCCAAACTATCCTTGAATACAGATCTTGATGTTCTACATGATCAGCAAGGCTATTATCTCCACCGTACTTATGAATTGTCGATTTTTCATGGCTTTATCTTCACCCGCACTGATACAACAACCTATGCTGCATCAATCATAGTGACCCATGAGTCAGCAGACAGAATTTGACAGCTCTATCAGTCGAACTCTAACCGTGATGGCAAAACCAGTGAAGCAACTCCGCTCAGAAGTGTGCGCGTTCAAAGAACGGCACCCCGCCGCGTCAAAAACGGACATCGTGCGGCACTTTGTGGACGCCGGATACGCCCGTTCCAGCATCTTCAACATCTTGGCACTATCAGACAACAGTCAGAGCATCGAAAGATAGCCCGTTTCCGGGCGGCCGACGACCCTGAGCGACAAGAAGCTCCAAAGGCTGCTGAAGAGGAAGACCGAGGGAAAAGTGGCTACATCGTTGCGTGCGCTTGGCCGGGAGGTCGGTTCAACCGGCCAAAAAGTGAAAAAGTACCTGGCGACCATGAACAAACATGTCAGGAAGCGGAAGTCGCGTCCACTGGTCTTGGAGCTGCAGGCAATGACGCAGCGGCAGCGGCTGATTAAGATTGTCAACTCAATTTTCACGTCGAATCGTGACGTGGCGGTGGTGATGAACGACGAGACCTATCTCACCCATGGATGACAACGACTGGCAGCTCCGAGGTGAAGTTCATTTCACACACCAAGTTCCCCAAGAAGGTGCTGCTGCGGCTGACAATCAGCGAGAAGGGGATGTCAATGCCGCTCTTCTTTCGTTCCCGACTGGCCGTGAACGAGGAAATTTTTAGTACGAAATGCCTACCGGAAGTAACGTCATTCATCAAGAAATACTATAAGGGCGAAGACGCGGTGTTCTGGCCGGATCTGGCGGCGGCCCACTACTCGAAGTGATCATTGGAGGAGATGGTGCGGCTTAATATCGATGTGGTTCCCAAGTCAGTGAACCCACCCAACGTCCCCCAGCTGCGTCCCATCGAGAATTTCTGGGCCAACCTGAAGCGTCAGATATCTTCCAACAATTTTGTCGCGAAAACTGAGGAGGAATTGATAAATAAAACGAAGAAAGAACCCAAAAACATGCCTTCCGGCATGTTTTTGTCCGCCATTGCGAATGTTCCGGTTACCTGCCTGGAGGCCGTCAGCCTAAATAATTACCTGCCATGAAAAATGTTTAAGAAACAATTATCTGTCTTAGCTTTTTTTTATCACCCTCCGAAAAAAGTCATTTTTTTTCAATGCAAACGTTACATGTAATAGCATTTCTAGAATACCTTTGGTACTCCAAACTATCCTTAAATAAAGAGCTTGTTGTTCTTCATGGTCGATTGACATGTCTCCACCGTATTTGTGAGTTGAAATAGATCAACGGGACATACTTACCGGTATTAGACACGTGACAGCATTTCTAGAATACCTGTGGTACTCAAAGCTTTTCTTGAATGTAGATCTTGATGTTCTACGTGATAAACAAGGTTATATAGGATGTCTCCAATGTAATTATTAGTTGAAATAACTCTACGGAACATCATAAAACTGTAAATATATATGTTACAGTTTTTCTAGACTACGTTCGGTACTCCGAACTATCCTTGAGTTCAGATCTTGATATTCTACATGATCAACAAGGCCATCTGCGCTTTCTTCACCCTATTTTTGAGTTGGAACAGCTCTCGAAACATCATCAAACTGAAATTGACGTACCGAAGTTTTTCCTAGAATACCTAAAAAACTCCAAACTATCCTTGAATCCTGATCCTGATTTTCTACATGATCAACAAGGCTATTTACGATGTCTCCACTGTACTTATGAGTTAAAATAGCTCCACGGGGCATCAAAAAAATATTATTAACATGTTACAGCATTTCTAGAATACCTATGGGGCTCCGAACTATTCGGAAAATAGAGCTCGATGTTCTACATGATCAACAAAGCTATTTACGTTGTCTCCATCGTACTTATTAGTTGAAATAGGTCCATGAGACATCCCAAGTAACTATTTGGGTTTTATCAAGGTTCTGTAGACCACAATTTAAACTTGTAGAATGCTATAAAACTACGATAAAACCGTCAATGTTACTTGGGATACTAACAATGTAATAGACATGTTGTAGCATTTCTGGAATACCTACGATTCTCCAAACTATCCTTGAATACAGACCTTCATTTTCTAAATGATCAACAAGGCTTTTTATGCAATGATATTCTATGGAGCTTAACCAACTCATATGTATAATGAAAACCTCGTAAATCTAAACTGACGAGTTGTTTGGAGTGCCGAAGATATTCTGAAAATACTGCAATATGACTTCAAGGGCGTTAAAATTTTCCTTCTTCAGCTAATAGTACGTTCACACTACTGCTTATATTACGTGATATAGAGTATCTTGATATCAGCAACTATGCATCTAGTTTTCACTGGAAATAATTTACATGTCATTTGATATCAAGATACTCTATATCAAGTAATATAAGCTGTAGTGTGAACGTACTATAAGAAGTATGGTCAAAACACTTTAAACCTCCTTGTCGATCATGTACAACATCAAGAATTTGATCACGAGCATGTCGGTAACCAACGTATCCTGCTCAATATTTTTCCTAGTTAATAGAGTTATTACTAATCAAATTTTCAGGACAAAGTTCCTCAGAAAGCCAAATTTTGACAGCAAATTTTAATCTTGGGTCATATATGACCTATCCGTATTGAATCGGTTAAAGCAGAATTGCAGGCATTCACTTAGACTAGTTTTCCAATAACTCGTTCCAGAAGCAGACATTTGAAATATGATGTCTTCATACATCATCATTGTAACACTTGTCGCAAGTAGTATGGCAAATACGGAAAGTTCTTGCGCAATATATGGGACAATGCACGGTTCCACATACACTGAACAATTATTTTCGATGCTTACCCAACAAACATCAGTGTAGAACAACCGGTTGTTCAAACAAATTTTGAGAAGTTATTCAACTTTGAATTTTTTTTTTGATATTTGTATGGAAAGAGTATAGGTTTTTGAGATAAATCAATTTAAATAACTAAAAAAAAGTTCTTTTTAGGATCCATATATCTACCAATTTTGCTTTCAGTGTGCTGTTTTAGGCCCATGTAGCTAAATAAAACATTTAACACTGACATTTCAGTGACAGATGACAGTCAAAAAGTCAGTTTGTGTGTGTGCCCCCAAGTGATTTCTCCATAAATTTTTTGAGATAGTTTTTAAAGAAAATTTTACAGAATTTCTCAACGATTCTAGGACATACCATCAGCTATTCTTTCTGGCGTTTCTTCAGGAGTTAGTAGGTAGTCCTCTAGGGATTTTTTCAAAAGTTTCCGCAGGCATGGCATCGGCAGTGTTTCAAAACTTTCTTAAGATGGATGAAATTTTTGGAGTAACCCCTAGAGGACACATGAGAGAGCTACACAAATCCTATTAGGTGATTTCTGAAGTAATTTTGGAATAAAATCTTGTTTTGCAGGTGAAATGAATGAAGAATTGTTCTGGATGACTTCCATAGTCTCACATATTTAATTCTTCATTTTAAAAACTACACAATGAGTTTTTGTAGAAATATTTTTTCAAATTTTGTCTAGGACGTCTGCAATTATTTCTACATATAATTAGACAGAAATTACTCGAATAATTTCATCAAGATTTCTGCTGGCAAAATCTGCATTACAAAGTTCCGCAAGAAATTGCTCCACCAATTTCGGTGAAAGGATTTGTACAACACATTTGTCCTTCTAATTTAGAAGTATTTTTAACAGATAAAAAAGACTTTTAAGGCAAACATTTAAAATGAGAACGAAAAATAATGTGGCAACCACGGTTACAACTTTATACACATAAATAATGTAACAATTCATGAATCGCAGTGGCCTGGTGAGATTAACCAAAGATTAATGGACAGGTCTTTCCAAATATATAGGATCGAACCCCATGTCAGAAACAATTAAAAAACTACATGGCACAGTCCAATTGATTTGTTCGCAATGATGACGTAGGGCTATGTCATTTAGATTGTAATATGCAATATTCTTTTAGGTCCTTTCAGGTCTAAAATTTTACGAGCAATTTGGTGTGTTCTGATTAAATTGGTGCTCAATAACATAAGAATGATAGAATAATGTAGGATGTATTTTTTGAGATGTGCTAGGTCGTCAAAACTGTCCTGGAGTCTAAAACATAAGATCAACAGTGACAGTCGCTTTATTCGCATTACAATGTTATGATATATATTCAAACATATTCAATGAATGCCTTGGAAGACCAACAGACATTATGAGATAATCTTGGGATATTCATGCCAAACAAACAACCGTAATTTTGATTAACCCATAAAGCTACTGTTACAATTGTAGACCTCGAGAATGATCTAAAACTTACAGGATTATCATATGATGTCTGTGGACGTTTCAGAATTTTCATTGAATATGATTTAATAGTTATCGTAGTTTTGTACAGCCCAAACAGCTACGATTACTACTGTCTATTTTAAGTACTGAATTCAAGTCATTTTTTATGAACTTGAACATCCCAAGATAATCTGATAATGACTGGTGACCTTACAGAAGATTCACTGAATCTGGACCAAGAACATCCCAAGATATCTCAGTAGATCTGTTTACCTTCCAGAACACTCACTATAATTGGTCAAATACATCTCGTAACTTTGTTTGGTCTAGAAAGCTACAGTAAAAGCTGTAGATTTTCAGTTTTGAGTTCCAGGGTAGATTGGATAACCTAGAAGGTTTTCTCATAATGTATGTTGGCCTTTCAAGATATTTAATCAGTATGTTTCAATACACAGCGTAGCATATGCTTCTTCTTCTTTAGCATTTCAAGCTTATCGCTTTTCACAATTAGCTTATTGCTTGCTCTCAACTTAGTGTTCTAGATGCACTTCCACAGTTATTAATAGAGAGCTTTCGATGCCAGGTACCATTTTTGCATTAGTTTGATTGTGTGGCAAGTACAATCATACGCTATGCCCAGGGAGTCGAGAAATTCTCCTTAACGAAAAATGCCTAGACCAGACCGGAAATCGAACCCAGCCACCGCCAGCATGGTGTTGCTTTGTAGCTGCGCCTTTACTGACTGAGCTAAGGGAGGACCCATTAGCATATGCATAGCCCATAAAGCTTTTGTTGAAACTGTAGGTCCTATTTTCTGATCTCAAGGATAGTTTGGATGACCCAGAACATGTCATATTGCTTTATAATATTTGTTGACCTTTACAAGTACTAATTGAATATGTTTGAATATTTATTGTAACTTTGTTTTACCTTAAAAGTTTCTAATACAACTGTTAATCTTAAATTCTGAGCGCCAGGATAGTTTGAATGACGTAGACGATCAGGGAGTTATAAAATATTTACTGTTGACTTTCCAAAAAATATATATTGAATATGTTTTAATGCATATAGTCACCTTATATAGACCAAAAAGCTACTGTTACAACTGTAGCTCTTATGTTTTGAACTTAAGGACAGTTTGGATGACCTTGAATATCCCAAGGTTGTTAGCATTATGTCTATAGACCTTCTACACTATTCAATGAATATTGTTAAATACATATTGTTCCTTTGCATACTCTAAAAGCCTACTGTTACAACTGTAGATCGTATGTTTTGAACTCAAGTACAGTTTTGATGACCTAGAACATCACAAATTTATCAGATAATGACTGCTGACCTTCTAAGTGTATTCAATATGTTTGAATTCACATCATAATCTTTCATAGTCCCAATAGCTACTGTTACAACTATAAATCTGAAATTCTGAAATAAAGTGCGTTTTGGATAACCTATGACGTCTCAGAAAGATACGAACATATTTAACGGTTATCACTACGGGTTTATTTTTTCAATGCCCTCTACCTTTGGAGATCATATATGACCCCTTAGGCCTGAATGGGGTTAATATAATTTTTCAAAACTATGCGCAATATTTATTTTTCAAAAGTATGTGGTTCAAAATCAACATTATTCCCTATTTAACCGTTATGTGTCCAACAGGGAACAAAGTTGCCTTTTTCGATTTTAAAACATGATATTCCATTAAGTTTTCATAGTAGGATATTGAAACTTTGGGACATCTCATATCTGGTTGATACTTATCATCCTGGAGAAGGCATAGCTAGGAGGGGGGGGGGGGTCTGGTCCTTTTAACCCACGGAACTAGAATGACCTTAACTAACGAAACATCCAACCGATTTGGAATATTTTGGCAGATTTGGATTCAAGAACTCAACCACTTTTTCATAAATGTTTAATATGACTGATGGACACAATCCGTCTCCAGAAAAACCGGATATCCGGAACCATGTTCTGAAAATGGTATGCTTATAAATGTTTCAATAGACAACCAACAATAATGATACAAAAACTGTGGAATGAATACACAGGAATGTGTGTGATTCCCATATCACAATCCGGTAACTTTATTCAGGCCACGGATGGCCATAATTTTTTTTGAATTGAACCCTAACAATATGGGTGTTAAAATTCTTGGAATCGTTTTTGAGGAACGTTTGCCATAGTTTGTCGGCAAAACCGGATTGGTCAGTTCAAAGTAGGTTCCAGTAAGACCACGAAAGGCCAAAACATTATCTAAACTGTACCCTAACAATATGGGTGTCCAAATTCATGGAATCGTACCTGAAGATAATTCCTTATCGTTATCGGTACATCCGAGGACTTTTCTATAGAGTGGCTAGTCTAGAGAAACGCGAGTCAGGAGCCATCCCGGATGGACAATCCAAAACTGCTGGCCACATTTTTAACACGGACGGTTATTGATCAAATTCTTGGAAGAGAATTTGCAGTCGCGCCTGAACCTGTAAAGAATTCAGTTGAACGTGATGCAGCTGCAAGAGACCCACAAAGTGGCACCTACCACATATTTATTTATTCTTTTATTTCATCAACCTGACAATATGTAATGGTCTGAATGAATCTATATTCTAGTTCTAAACACGACAACACTAATATCAAAATCAAATTCAGAATACCGTTGCACTGAAAATTAATTTTAGTTTAAACTACGAAATCGAAGGTAGAACTAACCTTCGTTGTTATTTGCAAGGAAACTGATTTGTATTGTTTTTGAAGCTAACTGAAGCGCAACTGTCAAAAGCCCGAACTATCGGAACCTACTCTGAACTGGCCAATACGGGGAAAAGTGGCCGGATGCCCGGATAAAAATAACCATACAATTACAATACATTAATATAAAATAACATTAAAATCTATTTCCGACCATGAATCTTATTGTTCATGAATCAGATAAAGGAAAATGATTACTACTAAATAGCTTGCTGCTGCTACACATTTCTCACAGCCTGTTTCTCTCACACACACACACACACACACACACACGCTACCACACATTACCATTACGCCACACATTACTTTTTCATTTCATTATTTCATTATTAACAGCGCCATTTCATTTTCATTATTATTATTATTATTATTATTATTGTTTTTTTTTTTTTTGCTACAATAGATTCAATTCATTCCATATGCTTGATTTTCAACAATCGCGAAACAATACAATTAATAGTTATTGGTTCAAATTTGTACGGAAAGTCATGATTTTTTCTATAGTCAAGATACATAATAACCCCCCTTTTCTATAATAATAATTGTCGATGTCTCAGTTTACATTAGATTCTATTTTGGTAACAATAACTCCTATTGTCAGCAAATAGTTGTGAACAATAAGATTAATTGTACATACTATAGATTCTATGGTATGGTAACAATACATTCAATTGTAAATCTATGAGATTTTTTTATTCGGGTGGCCCAGTAGCTATGGCAAACGTTCTTCTGGAACGATTTCATAAATTTTGACACCCATATTGTTAGGGTTCAACTCAAACAATGTTCGGGTCATCCGTGACCCCTTGGGAACCTGCTACCTTGTGGCTATTCCAGAATCAAGTCATTGATTATTACAACGCTGTTACCTTTATATTTTTGGGAATAATTTCAGTGTCATTACTGCTGGTTATGTTGGAATTTTATAGGTATTCCATTTTCGGATATCCAGTTTTTTCGGATACGGATCGGTCATACTCGGCCATACTAGAAATTTATAAGAAAGTGGTTGTGTTTCTGAATCCAAAACAGTAAACATATTCCAAATCGATTGAATATTTCCTCAGTTATGATCATTTTGATTCCGTGGATTTCGTTCGGGGAGTTTTCACATCGGCAAATATTTCGTGGCGGACATCGGCGGTTCATTGAAAATGGCCATCACATCGATATCGTCCAGAGAGACTTGACACGCTCCAAACATTTCCTGAAGACTTCCGTGGAATAAATCTGATAAGATTTAAAAAATTTTGACGTCAACTTGATGAAAGCTTGAATTCTACGCTCGGGAATTAAAATAAACTCGGAAGTGCGATTTATACTATTATATTAAATTATTAACATACCTCTAAGTTTTTGCAAGCTTTCGCCTTCCATTTTAACCTTCAGTTCTTCCATACTTCAAGCGTTTTCGTGGGCTGACTTGACAAATGTTTTTTATTTTCGAACAACTCTTTCAACTACAGAGCGAGCCAGGAGACTGCTAAGATGTTTTATTCCCAACAATGGGTCGAAAAACACCTATCTTTTCGGTCTGTCATTGAAAATCAAAATGGGTAGTTTGTATGCATTATTTTGATTTTGGGTGCACCATTTTCGACAGCTTCATGTAATTCTCAACGAAAACATGGGTATATTTACCTGATTATCGGGTACAGGCCTTTTACAGTGCGGTATAGAAAACAAAGACGTAGTTCTACACGCTATGATCAGAATACCTAAAAATCGTTAAAAAGTACCGATAATCGCTCAAAAGTGCACATACCTAAATTATGCGTAAACACAGATTA
Organism: Aedes japonicus; assembly: GCA_034211315.2. Taxonomy (NCBI): domain Eukaryota; kingdom Metazoa; phylum Arthropoda; class Insecta; order Diptera; family Culicidae; genus Aedes; species Aedes japonicus. Next base: position 19,983 of record JASCZW010005547.1, read on the forward strand.
CCTAATATTACGGTATAGTAGTGAAGGGCAGATAAACGCGGCATAGTACCACCGATTTTGTATCGTTACTTTTTACTCAAAATTGGGTACTTTTTTGTAGTTTTATTTACAGCATGCTTAAAATAAGACATGCAATTTAACAATTCATCCATGCATTAGTTTTACAAATCTCACTCAAGGAGAAACAAATGTTCAAATGCATACATATTTTATTTTGTATTAAAAAAAAGTATCATTAAAGAGTTTGATGAATCCAAGTAAAGCTAAAATAGGTTACACATCAGTAGTAGCTGAAACTGAAATTAACTTTCCGGTTATTATTTTAAACTATATGGAATTGGGTCAGTATCGTCATTATCGACTATTTTTTGCTCTTTAATCGCGAATTATTTTGATTAAACAGCTCCAACAATACTCTCTGCTAAAACCGTCATCGATATGACGTCGTTTAACCTCGCTTTTGCATTTTATAGCTGGATTCCTCCACTACAGAAATATGTTATCTGCATCGACCCAATATTGATGCTGACTTGCACCGTTCTGCACCAAATTCTCTCCACAAGGATGCAAAATTTATTGGTTCAATTTGAACTAAAATTCTAAGAAAAGTAATTACGTTTTCACTTGGAAAAATATGGCGACCGCTTTGCTTTAGTGACGTGAAATTTATTAAATTTTAGATAAATAATAACGTCCAGCATTGGAAAGTGAACATTACCCAAATCTCAGTAAAAATTACTGTTTATTATCGTTTAATTTGACCGATATTTTGGGTATTGTCAACAATACCTAATTTTAGGTAAAATTAAAACCTAATTTAAGGTATTCTCATCTTAGCCTGTACGTCAAAAACACGCTGGATGCGATTGCGCTTTTTATTTCAATTATATATCGAGTCGATAAAGTAGACCTGTCTGTCATTCATGCAACCACCAGAGTATTGTTTCTTTTTAATTTGCAGATAAATTTTCGTAGCTCTTTGTATTGTTTTCGTACAATGCACGAATGTGCTTTCTGTGTCAACAAATCAAGCTGAACAATGCATAAGGGCCCAAGTAACATTGGAAGACTATAGGCACTGTATATGGACCGGACAACGCAAAATCATACAATCTGCCAACCCTGAAAAATGTCATAAATTTGAGCAACTGATCTGGCACCACTTGCATTTGTACAAACTTGAAGTAAACAGCGCAATAGGCTAAAAATAAGATTCGGTTTCGATGTTGGTAGTTTGTTTTGATTCCGTTTGAAGATTTTCATAAAAAAGCATAGTGAAAAGTGCCGAGTAAAAAATGAACATATACTTTATTTGGAAGTAGAAAATCCCTTATTTGTTCATAATTTGCTTTTGTCAAAACAATACTTGCTCCTTTAAAGTGAATAAAAGGTTGACAGTCCGTTTGGCTGCATTTTTTGACAGGTCGTTTGGCTGCATAAGACAACTGTTGTCTGGTCTATATACAGTGTCTATATGGAAGACTCGCTTCGTCGACTTTCTCTTTGCGTTCCTACACTCTCGCAGCATTTTTCTCAATTTTTGAGTACAATTGTATGCTATCTCTTTTTCTCTCACGGAAATATTACTCAATTTTTGTAAAAAGTGGATCTACTCAAAAATTGAGTTGATCCACTTTTTAACGAAAATTGAGTAACATTTCCGTGAGAGAAAAAGAGATAGCATACAATTGTACTCAAAAATTGAGTAAAGTGCAGCGGGAGTGTACACGCTCGTTCAGATCTACTCTAAAAAGAGTAACTTTGACTCAATTTCGTATTCACATTCTAAATGTCAAAAACTGAGTAACTTGAAATAAGGAAACTGAGTAAATGCTACTCTGATTGTAAAAACGCTGTTCTTATAAAAACAGAGTAATTATAATGAAGCTGTCAAAAGTTAAAAACGATTTTAAGTCGATACATCGGAAGTTGAAAGTAAGTTACTAAAATTCTATCATGTAAAGGGTGTCCACGATGAAATTGCCACACACAAAATCGGAAGTTGAAAGTAAGTTACTAAAATTCTATCATGTAAAGGGTGTCCACGATGAAATTGCCACACACAAAATTGATTCGCAAAATTCGAGTTTTCATCCGATTGCCATCAAATTTCCAGGGATTGAGAAATAACTATTAAACTTCATTTTACCATTTTATTCGTATTTTATTTACAGTCCATACGCAAATGCCCGCACCTTGGCCTTAACCCCGGCCATAAGATTCTGCACAACCTGTGAATCAACCGTTTTTTGTGTGTTAACCCATACTTTCTTCAGTTCCTCGACTGTCTTCGCTACCTTAGGTCGTTTAAGAAGGTGCTGCTTCAAAATAGCCCAGTACTTCTCGATGGGGCGGAGCTCCGGAGTGTTGGGAGGGTTGAACATTTTCGGCACGAAATGGCCTTATTGTCCGCATACCACTTCAGCACGTCCTTGGAGTAGTGGCATGAGGCCAAATCCGGCCAGAAGATTGTTGGGACGTTGTGGGCCTTCAGGAGAGGAAGCAGCCGCTTCTGGAGGCACTCTTTTATGTACACCTGTCCGTTCATCGTGTCCTGGGTCACGAAAGGTGCACTCCGCTTCCCGCACGTGCAGATGGCTTGCCAAAACAGGAATTTCTTCTCAAATTTGGACATCTTCTGAGTGCGGACATACTCCGGAACGCTGAACTTATCCTTGGCCGTGAAAAACAGGTTGCCGGGGATCTGTTTGAAGTCGGCCTTCACATATGTTTCGTCGTCCATGATGCAGCATTCAACTTTCGTCAGCATGTTGAGGTACAACTTCCTGGCACGGGTTTTGGCGGACTTGTTCTGCTTCTCGTCGCGATTAGGGGCCTTTTGTACCTTGAACGTTCGAAGCCCAGCCTTAGTTTTGGCCTTCTGGACAAAACTTCGGCTTAGGTGGCAGCTTTCTTAGCTACATCCCGAACGGAGGCGTTCGGATTTCGGTTGAAGGCCCCAACTACGCGGTTGTGATTTTGGTGTTGTACGGAATACTTTTTTCTTCACTTCTGGGCTTCCGATCGGTGGTCAACCGTTCTTCGAACCACTTAATCACTCGCGACACCGTGGAATTCGCGATTCCCAACGTTTTAGCGATGGAACGATGCGAGAGATCCTTGTTCTCGTGATGAATGCGCAAGATTTTATCACGCACGAGCTGTTCTTTCGACTCCATTTCCGCGAGTTTTGAGTTTTCACAGGACTTTAAAACTTGCAGGATGTAAATAATGCACTATGAACTAAATCCACTCAAATTTTCATTAAATTCTACCCAACGGTTAAAAAGTTAGAGCAATTTCATAGTGTGGCAATTTCATCGTGGACACCCTTTAGAAGGAGGAAGAATAGAGCAGATAGAACTTCTCGTCCATGCGGAACCATTCGGAAGTTTAAAGGCAAGGATTTTTTTTATGTGAATTGAGGTAATAGTAATAATCATAAAATTAATAGAATATCGATACATACAGGGATTTCACTGTTCCATCTCCACTTGAAGAAACTTTGTTCCGGGATGTGTGAGAGAAATGAAATCCCATTTTCAAAACATTCAGGGGCTGAATACTAGCAATGCTGCTGAGTATTCAGGATGTGGATGACCGCTTCAAATCTTTAAAGCGGCATCTTGATTATATGGACGAGAAACTAAAGGTGGCAATGGATGCGACTAACGAGGTTTTTTTTTAAATATTAATAACCACAATGTTAAACACACATGAACATTTTCATTAGTAGAGGACAATACACGAAAGTTTTTTGTTTATTTTTAATTTATAGAATTAAAAACAATCCGTTAATCAAAAATGAGTAACCCTATAGCTACTCTAATTAGGGTAGTTCCAATTTAAACAAAACTGAGTCATTTTCTACTCAATTTTGAGAAAATACAATCAAGCGTGACTGAGTAATATTAACTCTAACTTTGACAGATGACCAAGTTAATCAAAAATGAGTAACCCTCTAATTACTCTAATTAGGGTAGTTCCACTTTTAACGAAACTGAGTCGTTTTCTACTCAGTTCATTGTAACTACAAACGAGCGTGTACGGCTATGTACACTCCCGCGTCACTTTACTCTATTTTTGAGTACAATTGTATGCTATCTCTTTTTCTCTCACGGAAATGTTACTCAATTTTCGTTAAAAAAGTGGATCAACTCAATTTTGAGTAGATCCACTTTTTACGAAAATTGAGTAAAACTTTCGTGAGAGAAAAAGTAGTATACGCTTATACAATTTGGTACTTGTAACACAATACATATCGACGTAGAAGTGGATCTGCGCAAAATTGAGTTGATCCCTTTTTAAGACAGTTACCCGAAAAGTAACCTGATCAATACTGATCCCGGAAAGTGTGATTGAAAAGGATCTAGTACGTCAAAAACATCAGCAAGTCGTTTTATAGACATAACTACACTTCACGTCGCCACTTTACTGAATTTTGAGTACAATTGTGTCTATCTCTTTTTCTCCACGGAAATTTAATCAATTTTCGTAAAAGTGGATCTACTCAAAAATTGAGTTGATCCACTTTTTAACGAAAATTGAGTAACATTTCCGTGAGATAAAAAGAGATAGCATACAATTGTACTCAAAAATAGAGTAAAGTGACGCGGAAGTGTATTAACGAAAGAGAAAGTCGATGACAACCCGGGAACAAGTTGACACTTCTATTAAATTATCACTGAAACTCAAAAATTTGGTCCGGTGATACTGTCAAACGTGTCAAACCGCAAAAAAATCTAGCGTATCTTCTAAACAGGTCGGAATGCGGATATGACATGCGATATAGTGTGCAATAAAAATGTTGATGTAAAGTTTGTTACATTTTACGCTTGCAATGAATACGGAACCAGTGGAAACAATAAAGTGTGTCGTACATCAATTACATCACGCACTGAAGGGAGGGAGAGTTATTAAGTGTGACAATAGGTACAAAATTTTGGATTGCTGTGTGTTTCAAAGGAGATGAGGGAGCCGATTCGCGTTTCCTAAGGGCAGCGATCAATCATCCATTACGCAAAAGATTCAAGGGATCGTTCAAACATGAAGTCCATTATTTTTGAATGTTTGTTCGTTAGCCGTTTGAATATATCTGAAAACGAAATAACGTATGGGAGGCAAAAGCGATTGAAAATTCGTTTGCCAAATCAGTAATTTAAAGTTCTTCGTGTCGAGGAGATTTTATTTGTTTGTAAAATGTAACATCTAATTGATCACTACTTATTTACACTACTTGTATACTAGAAACATAACTTTAATAATGTACAAAACAAAAATCATATAAAAATTCACTTGTTCCAAAAATCGCCGAAAAACCCTCAACTGCTTCAATCTTTCGCTTCTTACTTGAGTTTTGCACTTGAGAAAACTCCGCAAACGAATCCTGCTTCCAGAAGCCAACAGTTACTTGATCATATTGATACGAGTACAGTAACAATTCATCCGATGTGTCAAGCCTTCATTCTAATATTATGTATCGCAATTTTCGGCAATTTTTAACTCCCTCTCGTGAGGGAGAGAGAGGTAGCAAAATAGTAAATACCTATATGAATTTTGACATCAACTTCTTCCCAGCGTAAATGTAAATCTTTGAAATGCAGTACCCCAGTGAATTAAAGCAAAAAAAAATCATTGTTTATACGGTTTCGATAGCCCGTCAATAACCCTCAATTATTCTCAGATTCACTGGATACATTACACCGCGGCTTTCTGTTCACAAAATGTAACGTGGTGTAACACTTTCGAAGCGAACAACCTTGGTTGAGGAAATGCCGCGGTTGCTCGAAGGAAAGCCGTGTGAAATTTGTATTTCAATAATTAAATGACTTTTTACTGAAGTTAAACTGTGAATATAAAAATTGGCTCTTTTGATATGGTACGCTTGCTTGTATTTTGCAACCACTCATGACGCAACAAAAACATGCTGCGCCGAATAGAAAAATCGGCACATATGTCAGGGACGATCCCAATGTTTACGTTGCGGGGCGACATCTACGATTTGCAAGTGGTTTCACGAAACTAAGTTAATCTGTCACGTTGTGGGGGGGTTGATCGATGAAGAAAATCTGTCAATGTTACTTAGGACCTAATGCATTGTTCAGCTTGAAATACTTCGTGCTTTTGACAGTTGCGCGTGCGACATTAGTTACGAAGCTAGTTTCTTAAAAATAACAAGTGAGTTTCGTTGCAGAAGATAACGAATAGATTCGTTAGTCCTACCTTCGATTTCGAAATAGAAACTAAAATTATTTGTCAGTGTAGTTGTTGGATTTAAAAATTTATTCTTTGTAAATTAAGATTCAAAAATCATCCGTTTGAATCTGAAACTGACGTTGAACATCGATTCTATCTCTTTTCTCTTATCCTTATCTCTTTTAAAAAAATAGTCGCCAACTTGCATGACAGGACAGATCGCACTGGTTCAGTAATATGCACACTAACACGGTAATTCTTTAGTTATATCCACAAAGCTCAGTACCTCTTTGTATTGCACAATTTTGCTGAAAGCAGTGAATTTTAATTTATCCAAAATCACGGGGCACTCCAAATGGCAGGAGTCAAAAAAAAAAAAAGGTTTTGAATAACGTGTCTAATTCTTCAATTCGCGAATTAATTATTGTTTGGGTATTCTTTTTACGTTATATCAAAATATTAGATGTAAAAGGAAATTTTTTCGTGATTAATCCTGTAGCAACAGGTTCGTTACCAAATGTCACCAGTGTGCATTTAAGGGTTTAGCGCCCTAGTGGGGGAAATACTGTACATACATCTTCATGACAGTCGGAGCTAGACCAACATTTAAACTGAACTTAATTAATTTCGCTATTTGATTGAAAATTTAATCATTTCACAACAATTGTCTGACTCCTCAAAAAAAAATCCCTCACATAGGCTGCTCCAATCCGCCATTCCGACCGCACCGGCCCGCAGATTCCGATTTACGACCGAACCAAAGCTTATCGCACCACGCCGACATCGTCATCACTGCGTTATCGTCCTTCCGCTGACCACCCAGCAACATCGGGAGAAGGTTATTATCAAAGTAACACTTAATCTCCCGGTAAGTTATTCGACACATCTACCGGGTGGCTGGCCGGAATTAAATTCAGGCACCTTCGTCCCAGCACCCATCCAGAAACCGCATCACATCCGTTTCCATCTCGCATCAAGAGTGCCGAGTGCCTCGAAGTCCATTAGAAATTCCACCGGCGTAAAAACGTTTAAAAGCCGTCCTGTGAGAAGCCACCGACTGGAGGAGAGTCAAAGACGGGCTTTTGTGGCGAAGGCCGGGCCTGTGATTGCGGAGTTGGGACGTTCGTCGTTGGTTGCGTGCGTGTGTGTGCGTGTGCCGGCGAGGTAGTTGTTTCTGGGTGGTTCAATTCCCCAGAAAGTCCAAAAGTAATAGGAAATAAATCCCAGCGTACCATAAATATTTATAGATCCTCTGACCACGGTCACGCATCGGAGACTCCCCCGCCACCACCCCGGAGTGATCGCCTGACGATGAACAACGGAACGGAGAGCTATTGTTTCCTCGTGGATGTAAGTTGGGGAGCTGAAAACCTCATCGATAATTTTCATTATATACACAAGGCACCCTCCCCCCCCCACCCCCCACGCTTGAAAATCGAGGTTCCGTTTCCACGAAAATCCGTGGTACATGTTTTCCACGAAAATGCCACTCACTTATAATTGAAAGCGAGAGTAAATTAATGACTTACACATGCCTTGGAGCATTGGTTGAGTTGGAATGGGAGATGGATCGATCACGCGCTGAGGACTTCGTTCCCTTCGTTTTTTTTTTCTTATGGTATTCCGAAGAAGTTATGGAACAGTTTGAGAAGAAAATGGGAAATTGGGAAACGAAGGCCATAAAAATGATTTCCTTCCGACTGCTTATGCACGTTTTGGGTCGTAATTCTTTTATGACTCTTTGAGCAAGTGCCTCGGAATGGTGGGGGGGGGGCGACCAGGAGGCAGGAAATGGTGTAGGCCTTTGTAATAGTCCTAATTCCTTTTCCAACTGGTGAGCGTTTTTTATGAGTTCATGTTTTTTTCGGGGTGCTGAATTCGGGGGGAAATGAATAGAATGAAGGTATTTTCGGCAGTAAGTGTGTTAATTTCCACGATGCAGTTCTTTGCGGGACGTCGATTTCCATTTCCAACATCAAACAATCAAACGTGTCAATCAGCCCAGAACGTCTTCATCAGGAACAACAGTTTTGACAGATTCATTTAACAATCTTTCAAAGCTGAAACAACCGATTGATCATTCCTCACCTCCTTACCATTCCTCGCTATTAATAAGTCCACTTTATCGTCAAATTAAACGGCCCGATCCGGGGAAAACTAGGCTTCAACGCGAACACGAGACAAAACCGTACTTTGTATTTAAAATTATCGCCCCGTCCGGCGGCGGCGGCCGAAGCAGTCCGGGGTGAGAAGGGCTAAAAACATTTTCTCGCCTAACCGCGCGCCCACCCGAAAACTAGAACATCTGCTAGCAGCTATAAATCAGCCGGTAATAAATCATTTCACAGCAGCCCGGGCCAAATCCACCAAACGCACACACACACACACACCGACATCGACACGGGCACTTTCACTGGGCAAAGCGGCGGCGGCGGCCTACTGTGGGTCTCACGTTCTTGTCGCTCGTCTGGCTGACTGGCTGGACTACTTGGGTGAAATGAAAAGCGAAAGCGAAAAATATTTTAACCTCAACTCCATCCCTGGGGAAGAGCTGCCTTATTTTCCGGGGGTGAAATCCGAAAGCAATTACCTGCGGAGCTCCTTGCCGCCTTGAAGGTCGTCCGAAGGACCAAGAAGGGCAGGGTGGGAAAACGGGTTTTTCCCACAAAAACAGCTGATCGAGCCACCGCCGAAGAGAAAGTTTTCCCAGCCGCCCCCGCATCGAACAAACACACAAACAGAGATTCGTGTGCTCCCGAAATGGGGCCGGAACGGAACTGTGTTGGTACGTCAGTAACCCTTCGAATGTACGTTTACAATTTTTTTTTTATCTCAGCTTTTTATCTGGCTCTAAATTTAATTTCGGAAAATTCTCACCACCCGGCCGAGGCTTAAATTGGGAAAAGTTGGTTTTCAGGGTTTTCGCACACGTTTGTGTGGGTATTTTCCTTCGCGGCGAAATCCACCTGAAATGGAAGCGCCTCCATGTGGAATGGATATGAAAACGAAGCACAATATGTGTGTGTGAGTGTGTGTGTGTCTGGGAAATCTGAAGATTCGGGGCAATGGCTTCAGCATCAGGCATTATTTGTTATTTAAATGAGATGTTCGCGGAATCGTTTGCGTTCAGGATTTTTCCGAATGATGCTCCCCACCACATTGAATAAGGAAAGGAAGGGTGGGAGGAGATTCGGGAGCGAAAGGAAACACCACGGGAAAGAGTGCTAGCTGATGTTGATTGAGGAGTTTAATTTATATTCCAGGCTGGCTTGGCTGAAACTGATGACTTTGGAGAGATAAATGAGTGCATTACTAAGTTTTGTTTTGGTTAATTGATATAAGAATTTTGGTTGAGGTGGAGGATGTTAGCGAGCATCTGGCGTTTCGCCTACACCGTTTTCCCTTTTTTTGGATAAAAGTTAGCAGATGCGTCTCACCGGATCATCCATCTTTGGGGCGAGTTGTTTTTGGAAGATGGAAGAAGGGGGTGTTTGAGCAACTGTTACTTCGGAATTATAGCTGACCGGAATTGGGTTAGCACCAAAGATTGCCTGGTTGGTAGAGGGATGAAATTCGTGAGTCATAGGCGGCGGTGTATCCAGTTTTTAGTGCGATCCAAAGATTCTGTTAAATTCCCCTGGTCTTAATCATAATCTTCAGAACCATAAAAGTACCAAAATTGGTACGAAGGAACAGTTAGACAGTACTATCTTAAAACTATCCGAGGCTGTGTCATCTTCTTGGAACTGGTGGCATTATGATCTTGACGTCAGCCTCAGTCACGGTGGCACGAAACTGACACGCTACCCAGGTAACCAATAAACAGTTCCAAAGCTTCTTTACGGCAAGGAATTAAGCAATTAAGTCACCTAAAATGCAACATAAATGCCAATTTTGACCCAATATACGGCTGCATGACTGCAGTGCCATGATATTGTTTCATTAATGCTATTTTGCATTCAAAATTCTTATTACAGGCTAAAAGCATTTAAATAGCATTTGGAAATCCAACTTTACAACAGGTAGCATTCAAGATGCTGATATAATGCTAATATAATGCTTGTAGCATCTGAAATGCAGATTTAGGATTGATTTACTGCATATGCTAATGCTTATTGGTTGCTTGGGTAGTGATCCACTCCAAATGTCGATGCCTGGCTGTCCTTCTTCCTGTTGCTGTTTGTTCGGCCGTTACCGCCGATGACTTGTCCGTTGCTTCCGAAATTTGTCAATAAAATGTCTCAACGATTCAATTCTATACTATTGTCTTTGACCTAGAACTACATCTTTGTTGTCTATACTGGGGAACAATTTAAAAAAAAAAGTCGCATTACGACCGTAACGAAAAGTGGCGAGATTTTGAGCGTTGATATCTTAGTCGTTTATTAATATATTTTCAATGGTAATTCACCAATCGATTGGAAATATTTGCATGCATCAAATTTAATAGAAAACATTGTTAATTTTGGGCCACAAACTATTGAAAAATTCATATATGTTGAGCTTTGTCTTAAACAGTGTTAAAATACTCAGGCCTAAGGGATCGACTAAAATATTTACCTGCACTTAGTAATTCAGAAAAAGCACCAAAAAATGAAAAAAGTGCCACTAAATTATTAAGACCTGTGCCAACAAATAGTGTGATCAGCATTAAAAAATTAGGAATGAGCACAAAATATGAGAAAAGATCTTCGGATAATCTAATTGTGACCGGTAAATCTGTCAAATCAGCAACAGCCATTAGTATATGTGCAATTAAATATGGCAGTATTTCCGCCAAATTATGTAATTTGAGCACTAAACTATCTGGCATATGTCTTTCAATTTTATTGATTTTCCCATAAAAACAGTAAAATGAGCAATGGATAAATAAATATCCATTGCTCATTTTACTGTTTTTATGGGAAAATCCAACAAAATTAAAAGACATATGCGAATAGTTTAGTGCTCAAATTACATAATTTGGCGGAAATACTGCCATATTTAATTGCACATATACTAATAGCTGTTGCTTTATTTGACAGATTTACCGGTCACAATTAGATTATCCGAAGATCTTTTCTCATCTTTTATTGCTCATTCCTAATTTTTTAATGCTGATCACACATTATTTGTTGGCACAGGCCTTAATAATTTAATGGCACTTTTTTCATTTTTTATTGCTCAAATCTCTCTTTTAATTGATGATTAATTATGCTGCCCTAAGGGATCATATATGACCCCAAAAGGAATTAAAGTGTACACTGCCTACGAAAAATTTGTTCTACATCAATTCTTTTTTCAAGGAATTATAAAAAACAGATGAGATAAGGCCTTTTTGACGACCTAGAACATCCTGAAGAATTTCAGGAAGAAAAAATAAACTATTAATTTTTTGGTGATAAACGTTAATTGTTGGTTATTCAAAATGCACTTGAGTTCAGAACCGCAGATCGACAGTTGTAACACTAGATTTTTGGGCTATATATGATTATGATATGTAATCAAACATGTTGAATGAACCTCTTGGAAGGTCATTTTTTGATTATTTTGTGATGTTTTAGGTCCTCCAAACTGTCCTTGAGTTCATAAAGTATAGCGTTTTGGGCTATACAAAGTAACGCTACGTATTCAACCACATTCAGTGAATATTTACGAACGTAAACATATAGTACGAGATAAACTGGTATGATCGGGCTCATCCAAACTGTCCATGAGTTCAGAACATAAGATCTACATTTGTAACTGTAGCTGTTCTGGCATCACTGTTGGGCCAGCAGATGAATTGCGTTGACATTTGGAAACCTCAAGGGATAGATAATGAAGGAGAAAAGTATAACAAACGTGTTTGAAGTAAAGATAAAAAAAAAACTTTTTGTTTTGTACTAGATCTTGGTAATCATTGGAGTTTATTTAGTGAATAGAAGGTCAGTGAGCTTGGAATAACTTCACTTATGTATATCTGTGTGCTTTCTTAAAGAGAAGCGATGGTGAGAAACGGTAGTAGCCGGATGAGAATTGAAATCTAGCCATGAATTATTGAATTTTTTTGAATTTAAGGTTGCCTTGCTGGTTTGGCCAAATCACCTTGTTCTACTGCCAATAAGAAAGGGATGCTGGATAAACCGGCTATAGGAAAAGATATTGCTGTGGATAAGGTCAATTAAGGGAAGACTGCATGTATGTTGGATTATACTTTGTTTGAAAATAATTAATTGGGAAATATATTCATTCTAGCTTCCAGCTGCGAAAATAAAAATGAATGTTACTGCTACAAAGAATTTTCTTCCTATCCGAACAGTAAGTTTTTAGAGTATGTAAAGGAACAATACGTATTTAACAATATTCATTGGATAGTGTAGAAGGTCAAACTGTCCTTTAGGTCAAAACTTAGGATCCTCAGTTGCAAAAGTAGCTTTTTGTGCTATATAAGCCTACGATATGTATTCAAATATATTGAAGGAATCTTCTGTCATTATTATATAACTTGCTGATCCTCTAGGTAAACCAAACTGGCTTAACAGAACTTAAGATTTACAGTTGTAGTAGTAATAACATAGTTACAATTAGTAATCAAATATAGTCAAATAATGAATTCTAGAGGGTTTGAGCTGTTTAGTGGAATACCTGTAACTAGAAATGAGAAGAAAAATTAGTATTTTCCATTTAATTCCAACTACCTTTGCTTATCTTTACAGATACGCGTATTTCGTCTACAATGTGCAGACTTCTTCAGTGTCTCTTACTAGTCGAGTTATTAGTACGAGACACTGAAGAAGTCTGCACATTGTAGACGAAATACGCTTATCTGTAAAGATAAGCAAAGGTAGTTGAAATTAAATGGAAAATACTAATTTTTCTTCTAATTTCTAGTTATATTCAAATAATATTCTTATGGGTCAACAAACATAATAAAGCAATATATGACATGCTTTGGCTCATCCAAACTATCCTTGAGATCAGAACATAGGACCTAGAGTTGCAAAAAAAAACTTTCTAAACTATTCAAAGCTACACTGTGTATTGAAACATATTGATTGAATATCTTGGAAGAACAACGGACATTATGAGATAATCTTCTAGGCTACCCAAACTATTCTGGAATTCAAAATAGAAAATCTACAGCTGTAACTGTAGCATTCTGGACCAAACAAAGTAACAGTATATATTTGACCAATTTAAGCGAGTCTTTTGGAAGGTAAACAGATCAAATGAGATATCTTGGGATGTTCTAGATCACAAATCTGCCCTTGTGTTTAGAAGTTAGGATCTACAATCGTAACATTAGCTTTATAACCTATGAAAGATGACAATAATCATTCAAAAACGATCAGTAAATCCTCTGTAAGGTCATCACAGTAATTATCAGATTATCTTGGAATGTTCAAGTGCATAAAAACTGACTTGAGTTGAGAACTTAAGATATACAGTAGTAACTGTAGCTTCTTGGGCTATACAAAATTACGATAACATATTCAAACATATTCAGTGACTATTCTGAATCGTTCACGGACATCATAGGATAATCTTGTTAGTTTAAGGTAATTCGAAATATTTGGTCTACAGTTGTAATTCTATAGGCTACACAAAGTTAAGTTAGTTTGTTTGACATGAACATCCCAAGATTGTCTCATAATTTATGTTTGTCTTCCATGGCATTCCTTGAACATGTTTGAATATATATCATAACATTGTGATGCAGAAAAAGCTACTGATGCAACTGTAGAACATAAGTTCTGAAGTTCAACATATTTTGGATGACCTAGAGCATCTCAATATAAAAACACATCTTACTGTTTTCAATTATTTCTCTGTCATTGTGAAAAGATTACATTGTACAATCTGAATGACTTACATTTAGTTGCGTAGTCCTACATCATCATTCCGAACAACCCTTAACCTTTCGGGTCATTCGTTCCTGTTTCTGGGGATTAAAATTGCTGGAAAGGCCGGTATGATTCAAGAATTCTATCAGCACTTCCTCATTTAGTGACGATAGAATTTTTTTAAGTGAGCTAGTCATATTGAATGTCAAGAGTTCAATGGTTCAATTACTGCAGTGTATAAGAATATGGTGGATGGCATTGGGACACCACAAGTGGTGCAGCTTGAGGTATCTTCTTTGTCTAATAGGTAGATATAAGAGAGACGGGTATGAGCTATTTGAAGACGGTAGAAAAGGCGACGGTTTTTGGGATTTTTGAATTCCGAAATTCCTCATTTTCTAGGTACAGGTATTCCACAAAACAGCTCACACTTTCCAAGCGAATTTCCTGCTATCCAGCCATGAAATAGTCCAGCAATGGCGAATCCTCCCCTAAGCCCACCTGGCAGCTTCTGAAGGTGAGAAGATCGAGATCGAGAATCTCATCATGACAAAATTCAACTATCCGAAACGACTACCTTCATGTGTACACAAGTATAAACATCTGTCGATTTCATCAACAAACTGGTAAACCATCATTATTAAGAATTTATCTAAAACCTGTAAACAGTTTTATCTTGAGTGCTATCAAACAAAATTCCAAAACTAGCTTTCAAAGATATGACATTTATTTGGATTACTTTTATAGCATATTAAAAAAAACATATTTACTGTTTCAATAGCCAATATGTCTCCTACCACAAATTCAGATCGACGTTGATGAAATCGAGGTAGAACACGAAGTCGTGTACCTGTGCTCACTGGTGACCACTCATAACGACAACAGCAGACTGGAAATCTGTCTACTTTGGACTCCGAAGGACGCTAAGATCGAACAAAGTTCGCCGTACTACTAAGTTGACCATTTACAAGACATTAATTAGACCGGTAGTTCTCTACGGCCACGAAACATGGACATTGCTAGTGGAGGCCAAACGCACCCTTGGTGTCTTTGAACGGAAGGTGCTGCTTACGATCTACCACGAATTGCATCAGTTGCTGGGTGAACCTCCCACAGTACACATCGCAAAAATCGGTCAACTACGATTTGCTGGGCATGTTGTTAGAACGTTGGACGACAGCCCTGTGACAATGATTTTCGAAAACAAACCGACAGGTACAAGAAGAAGAGGCGCGCAAAGAGCAAGGTGGATCAATCAAGTAGAAGGCGACCTGCGGACCCTCCGCAGACAGCGATGTTGGCGAGTAACAGCCATGGAGCCTGATTGGTAAGGTTAGTATGGTAACCACACCTTTAAACTTATTATTATTACGTTAATTTAGCATTTTGTTTTTGTCAATATTTTTAGTTATTACTTTTTAGTTATTAATTTTAGGAGGTCACTTTTTAGTTATTAATTTTAGGAGGAAACTTCTCTGAAGTTTAGGAGAGAACTTCTTAAAGGCCCTGGAAAAAAATTTCCAAAAGATTAGTTGGACTATCCAGAATGACTTGAAAGTTTTACCGAAATTCGGAAGAAAGTATTTTAGAATTTTAGTACGAGGATTTCTTACAAATGTGAGGGATTTTTTTTTAGAAATTCTGGAGAGGACTTTCCCAAAGTTATAGTAAAATTTTCCTCGGAGTTCGAGATGGGACTTATCAGAAGATTAGAAAGAATAAGCTCGGAAAAAAAATTCCCCGAGTGTCAGGAAGTAACTTAACAAAGAAGGCACTACCTATATGTTAAACAACGAATTTTTAAAACAAAACAGGAACTCATGAGAGGACTTTCGAGAAGTTCCGAAGGTAACTTACCAACAGTTTATTTGGAACTACCCAGAAGCGCTAGAGAGCTTCCCTAATGTTGAGAATCGAACATTCCAAAATAAATTTCAGAATGAGTATAAAAATTTTCCGACCCTCAGGTACACTTCTGAGAAAAACAGGAAGAAACTTTCCATACATAACTATCCCCTTATTTCTAACTATTCAAGAATCTTAAGTAGCACACTACGATTATTATTAGTTGTAGTAACTTGATTATGATTTAACAAGTCATATTTATTCTATCTTAACCGAATGCCAACAAGTGTGCTACTTGGGATGAGTTCCTCAGAAATACAGGTACAAAAATTCCCAAAGTACCGGAAAAAAACTTTCCTGAACTTCAGAAAAAGATTTGTTAATAGTTTGATAAGAAACTTTCAACAAATTCAAGAAGATTTTCCACGAAATTTAAAAGAGAACTATCCTAAAAATTTGGAGAATTTTTTTTCGCATTGCAGATTGGAACTTATAGAAGTTTATAAAGTAACTAAGTTCAGGAAAAAAATTTACTGCTGTAGAAGATCTGGAGAGAAGTTACTTGAAATACAAAAGATAATCCCTCGTTTGAGAAATTTAATCCTCGATTCTGAAATATTGCCCACTAAAGGTACTAGAAGTAAAGGAAAAACTTTCCCTGTTTTTTTAAACAATATTTAAAAAAAAACTTTTTTGAGCGTATAAGTAGAACTAGTTTCCCAATCATAAAGGAAAAAGTTAAAATGCTATACCAGAAGGTCAATGATCTTCGAAATAAAATCGTTAAACTGAGTTAGATTACTGCATATCAATACAGCGACCGTTGAATGTTCAATTTTTAAACAAATAATGCTGTCAGTAGCTTCAATAACATCACATATAAGTTAGTTTGTAATAACTAGATAATAACTTCTCTTTTGAATCATCTCTGGAATTGAAATTGACACTTGTATACAAACAAATTAATAAATTCCTCGTATTTTTAAATCGAAACTTAAGAACAATGTCCCAATGGGGTTTTCTGAATTACAAAAACATTAGTGTAATTTACAAAACAAGAGTGAAAAATTGAACTACTTATTCTTC
This sequence comes from Aedes japonicus, assembly GCA_034211315.2. Taxonomy (NCBI): domain Eukaryota; kingdom Metazoa; phylum Arthropoda; class Insecta; order Diptera; family Culicidae; genus Aedes; species Aedes japonicus. The sequence goes on from JASCZW010005547.1 coordinate 36,914, forward strand.
GACTGTCAGTAATGGCAGCTACATTGAAGAAGGCCCTGAATTAATGTATGGTGTAATATTTCAAAGACATTTTGAAAAAAAAAACAACAGTACATTGAGCGAAAGGGCATGTATCCAATGGTACTCGAACCATGGACGTCAATCTTTGCCTAACATCCCACTGCGGGGTAGGTTGTAGCGACGGAACAAGTCCGCCACTTCAACAGGCAAAAATTGACGCGTGGAAAGACGCTCAGTGTACCACCGTGGCTTGTATAGTTTATTCTTAGCGATCTATTGTGTGCACTCTGTTTACTGATGCGCACATGGGAGAGGAACTCTCTCCTTTTTTGGGTTTGTTTTGATTCGCATCGACTGACGATCACTACACTACTAAACATAACAATTGATGTATGAAACAACAGTACAGCCAACTGTCGAGTTCGGTTGCCGTCTTGATCAGATTCAGTCGGCATCTGTACTAATAAGTAATGCGCAATTTTGCTCGCCTTGACTTCTATAATTGACCCATGGTCTCATCCTATTAAAAACAAAGCAAACTACCATCAGTTTGAAAGGCCCATCGAACTGTTGAAAATTAATATGCATATCGCCAGAGGTTTTTGTGGCATGGATCCAGCAAAACTAATGTTAAATAGAATTGTTAGGAAATTGACAGAGAGCACGATTAACTAGGATCACCAATGCGCCTTGAGTCGGAATAAAAGAAATTCTCTATTGAATACTATAACTAGTTTGATACTAACATTGGTTCTCAAGTCCAGTCGGTGGCTGACCGAAGACTGAGAACAACAGTGAAAGAAATGAATTTAATCTTAGAACTCTGATTTATTTTCTAAAGTACTTCTAAGCACATCATTTCAGTACATTTTCAGTCGGGATTTAGATATTCACCCTCGAGTTAACTGGTTTAAAGAATAAGTCTTAGATATCTAGAAGTATAGATAGCAACTACCCAGAATTTAAGGCACATCCTAGAAAATTTAAAAGTAGACTTCCTAGAGTTTCAAAGAGATACTTTCCAGGTGTTCGGGAGAGAACTTCCCCGAAAATCAGGAGAGAGCTTCCTAGAGCTTCGGGAAGAAGTTTAGGGATGAGGACTTCTTAAAAGTTTGGAACTTTCCAGAGGATCTCGAACTCTTCCTGAAAATTCAAGATTCCATCCCAGAAATTCAAGAAAATACTTCCAACCTAAAGTTTCTCAAAAACTCAGGAACAAACTTTCACGAAGCTCAACCCGATACGTCCTGGATGTTCAGAAGAGAACTTTGCTGATTTCACAGAATGTCTGGAAGAAATTTCTCAAAAGTTTAGTTGCAACTTCCCATAAGCGCCAGAGATTTTTCCCAAAATACAGAAGAGAACATTTCAGAATTTCTGAAGAGACTTTCTCGAAGTCCAGTCCAGTCGAATTCTCGAAGTAAAAACCTCTCCAAACAACAGAAATAAACTTTCCAAAAAAAAGGTTCTTCCTAGAAGGTGAGCAAGAATATCTCGGAAATACACTCAGGAGTACACGTCCCCTAAGTTCATAATAAAAAAGTTCAACCGAAAAGTTCAGGACTTCAGAACTTCAGGACTCCAGGTAGAAACTTTCAACAAATTTAACGGAACTTTCCCAGTAATTCTGGTGAGTAAATTCCGGAAGGGGCCTTTCTCAGCTCAGTCGGTAAAGGCACAGCTACAAAGCAATACCATGCTGGAGGTGACTGGGTTCGATTCCCGGTCTGGTCTAGGAATTTATCGTTAAGGAAAATTTCTCGACTCCCTGGGCATAGGGTATGATTGTACTTTCCACAGGATCATACTAACGCCAAAATGGTACCTGGCATCGAAAGCTCTCAATAATTAACTGTGGAAGTGCATTTAAAACCCAAACATGAGAGCAAACAATTAGCAAATTGTGAAAACAATAGGCTTGATATGCTAAACAAGAAGATAATCTGAAAAGAGGCTTGCAAAAACGCTATTGCTTTGCAAAAAGACTGATCTTTAAATCGATACAACTCAGCAAGGAAATTGACTTGAATTAATAACACTTTTGTTCACTCGCTGAAGTCTAGCACTTTAAACATACTCTGAATTACAGAAAAAAACTTGTTTGGTTGCCAGTTGAAGAAGTTTTTCACATAAGTTTTGCAAATCCTTTGCAACAAAACTTGCGACAGTAGTCGCAATACACGTCAGATTCATCCCATAGCCTACTCAGATTGATCAATCTAGAACAATCGTTGTTTCAAATTCTGTCAAAGAATTCAATTCACTTTCAACTACCCTTCCCTGCAAGACTTCTTCAAATCTGGTATTCTTGCCAAGCCAAAAAAAAAAATAAGCCGCCTCGAAACTAAAACTCATCCGAGAAGCGATGAATCTCCATCTGCCGGACCGGCAGTGGCAAACGATCCGCCCCCACGCACAATCACAATCCATCGCCATCAAGAACTCCAGCCATCTAATCAAGAAAATAAATACACCAATTATGTGCCTCCACCGGAATAGAGCTATCGCTCCCCGGAAAGATAATATTTTCCGTGCAGCCATCGAGCGAGCGAGCCTTCCACCTTTTCCATACTTATTAATTATCCCCTCGGACCGAGCGACGGCGGCTTTGGCAGACTCCCCCCACCACCCCTTTGTAGTCATGCGTTGTTTTCTCGTCAGCTCAGGTGTAGATCTTCATCAGGGGGAAGCGGTTTCTTAGGCGAGTGCGCAAACCCCCTCCTGCCAACCGAAGCGTTCATTTTTAATTAATAATAAATAATCACGGGTCAGTGGTAATTAATTTCAATATTTAAGACCATTAGCAAAGCAGGTCTAATGAAGAAGAGGCAGGATAATTATCGCATCGGCTTTCGCTCTTAGTGCGCTCTCGGAGATAGCGACCGAGCCAGATTAGGATTGAGCTTTCCTCGGTGTGTCTTAAATCTTGAAGAAGCCCCTGGTCCAGTGTGAGTGTGTGTGTGAATGTAGGTATTGTTTCATCATTTATCACGCACTTGTCGGTTTGATAGACCTGCCTTCACACAGCCGGGCCGGGACGGATGACAGGGGGCGTGGGGGAGGGGGTTTGTTTTTGGCGCAAAGTCGTGAGATGATTCCCTAACAAAAGAAGCAAATCAGTCGTTTTTGCGCTCCGGTCTAATTTTGGCACTGGAACTGGATGAAGAAGGTGACACCGGATCGTGGATGGTGGTAGACCAAGATAGATTACCAGTCAAGCGAAGGTGACGTTTGAAAAGGCTCTCGGCTCATTCTAGGACACTCCATCGCAGAGGATGAGAGTGCGTTCGGTTTTGCGTGCAAATCAGGAGAGGAACAGAGAAAAAAAAAACATGCTGCTGTTTCGTCTAGGGACTGCTTCGGTGATTAATGAAAGTGAAGGTTGTTTTCCCGGGGCTTTCGAGTGGTTCTGTAGTTGATTTTCAGCAAAGAAGGCCATGATATGGTGTTTATTTTATTTCGTAAATTCTCGCCAGGTCGGAAGATTTGGATCGATTTGAGGCTTAGGAGTTAATTATGGAGATGGGCTTCGTTCACTTGAGGTATACTGATGAAATATTTCAGGCTTCTAAAGAGCTTTTAAAGAATTTTTAGTGATTGCTGGTTATTCATGTTTTTTAACAACAATGATAATTTTAGGAATGAAAGGCTATAAAGACTATAAACTACGCGAATAACTGAAAATACTCAAGAAATTTTCCAGTACGTATAATTCAAAGGTAAGAAATAGAATTGAATCCAGCCGCTTTCATTTTGATTATGTTGATAGTAACTTCTCTTCTTGGTGAGCTCGAAAGAGCTCCCTGAATTACGTACCTTTTGTTTTTTTCAAACATCCAAAATCATCTATTTCTAATGTGATGTAAAACCTTTGTCAAAAAGTAAACTTCAATCGTAGACCGAGAATGTTACTTAAATTATCTCCAAAACACCTTCAAATGCTAATCATACACATTGATAGAGAAAAAAAGGACTGAACATAGACATATAATGGGGGAAAACGAAAAATTGAGCCATATTAGTCAACATTTGCCCGTTTTCAAAGTGCCTGAACGATGATATTTCTCGTAACAACAAACTTCATATGTCTAAAGTTTCCTGACCGGATATCTTTCAAGGGAAAGATTTGTTTGTATGTTTTAGTCAGTGCTGTTGAAATTCCTTCGACTCTACACAATTAATTTGTCTAATTTCAGAAGCTAATTTACAAAACATCATATATAGTTCCTTTTTTTTGTTCTTTAATGATTCCATAAATTTGTCCCATAATTTATTGCGTAGGTTGCAGAACCCTCCCAGTGGTTGTTCGTAAAATGTTTTGACAGCAGAATATTTTGAACGCTTATATCTCTCAGTAATCAAAGCAGTCTACGACCAATAAAGGTTTTATAAAGTTGTGACACAAGAAATCATAAAGCAGGAAATTTATTTTGGATACTTCAAATATTACATCCAAAGTTCAATTTTTCTAATCTACCTTGTGCAGAGTCATCGAACTTCTCCGTAATCGGAAAACTATTTTTCGAACTGATTACAGAAAGCATCGTATTGCTACGTACGATCGGCAACTGTATTGGAACATTGAGAACAACTACAGTAGACTTAGATTCCAGCAAAAGGACCGTCCAGACGATCCGTCTAAGCAAAGACTATCGTTCTAATCGTGTAAGAAAGACGCTAAAACAGCCACTGAAATAGAACCGAATGGCCAAAACACGCCAGTCAATGAACTTGATTCTCTACAAGAGAGGTTCATTGAAAAAAATAAATCACATTCGACCAGTCATCGAAGCACACAAAGGCCCTTTCGAATTTTGGCCACATATGGCAAGCAGCCATCACAGTCGAGAGACACTTCAGTGGTACCGTGGCAGCAGGGTGGATTTCATCCAAAAAAAAAACCTCGTGCAGACGCATTGATCCTTTGCCTTCAATTTCGCATAATCGAAAAATTTTGGGCACTGGCTAAGCGGAAGCTGAAAATGACTAGAACAGAGCGTTCAAAAGATGATGCCAGCTGTTTCAAATATGAGACGTTTTCTTTAATGAGTACATAATTTTCCTGAATGCTTATCTGAAAATTACTATCTTCTTTCATTGCATACCTTCTGATCACATTTTTTTTTCTTCTATCTCAACTTTTTTCCCGTTCTGTTATATTTGATGTGAACCTAAACTTTTTGGATTGACTTGTATTGAGGTAAAAAGTTTTAATAGGTTATCCAGAGAACCTCGAAAATAAAGTTAGTTATATCAACAAGGGCATCTAACATCGTTTTGCTAGATAATTATTATTTTTTTGATGAAAAATTTATTCATCCTAAAATACAATTTTTATCAGATCTCAATACCTTAAAGAATGTGATCAGAGTTTATAAGCTACCAACATATGTGTGTTTGCGTCGACCATCAGTTGAATCGATACTTTGTTTCACAATGTTTTGTTATCGGGTGTAGCGTTTTGTCTATTGTTTCGATTACCTATTGTACGTTGCGTGAGTGATCGAGTGAGCATTACAAGTTGTGGTTTGCCAGATAAGATGAGCTACATAATCAATCGTGATCCAAATTATTCGTTGGGCAACCCTATCTTGAATCAAATAAACCACTCTCCCACTCCAGCGGCATTCGTAGTGTTGGTGTTGATCGGTCCAAGTTGACTCTCAGGCGTTGAGATGAATTACCTCGTTTCCTAATGAAATACCTTTATCACACTCTATGAGTGGTCCCAATAGCATCCTTACTGTTAGTTCAAATCGGTCAAAATCGGCTTTCCAGCATTATTGACATCACACTGTTTTCAAAATAAAAAATCACAATCACACTTTGTAAGTGGCTCCAATAGCATCCTTACCGTCGGTTTAAATCGGTTCATTTCGGAAATAAATACTCATTTTCAGCCTATCGTTAACCAAAACGAACCCTGCCACTACCTAATCCTAATCCTCCTAATATTCCTACCCTTTCCTTATGGTCAATCATGCCAATGCTCACGCTCATCAACATGCATGAATTTGTGTTTATAGATTACATTTTCCTTCCACGAGGTGAGTTCGCAGGAAAGCTCTTTTCAAATTTAGCTCGTAAAAAACCTTGATATTTGAGATTATTTGCTTATGAAATTGATCTGAAAATTATATGCTTCATAAAATTCAATTGATCATTCAAGGTTTGATTGTACGTGCATTAACTCACCGTGCGTCTTGTCATTATGGTAAGGAAGCTCAGGATGTGATATGCGGAAAACAACGTCAATATAGTGACAAATCGAAAGATATTGGGCAATCGTGAAGCGAAATTATTAAAAATCGAAAGCAAATGCCAACAACGAGAAAGATTTGGCGTAAAGTTGGCCCACTGTCTAGCGCGGAACTGCAGCAAACTTCGCACTACCTCTTCAGGCAGGCGCAGAAGCAATCCTTTCCGGAGGAAGTCAGACCAAAACTTAAACGAAGACACTCCCTAAGTAACACGATGATCGCGTTCATGGACGAGCAAAAAGTGATTCGTATGCGCGGAAGAATCAGCACATCACACAACTAGTTGAACGAGATTATCACGAGCGTTATCATCACCATAACCACGAGACCATGGTTAACGAGCTACCCAAGGTTTACCGAATTCCAAAGCTGCGTTTGGTATTTCGAAACGTGATAGCGAACTGTCAGGTGTGCAAAAACCCGAAGGTGACTTCCCAACCTCCCCCAATGCACAGTGGGAAAAAAAGGGCCCGAATCACGAAAGAATTCTATATCACTTGAAGGAATTTTTTTAAGGAATCGATTGGACGTCGATTCATTGGCCACACAGAACTGTTTAGGGAGCAAATGAACTCATTTCACCCGGATTCCCCTAATATTTCCTTGTTGTTCAGAAATTTCTGTGCTCGTTGTGACTCAAGATCAACAAAATGATGTTAGTCCTATGGAAATTTCTTGGAAAATCGATTGAAGTAGATTTCGTTCATCGCACGGCTCTGTGAATGACGATATAGCTGGCTTTACCCTGATTCCCCTGATATTTTCATGTTTTTCACAATTCTTTGATCGGAATAACTCAAGATCAACAAATTAAAGCTAGTTCTTTGTAAAAATTGCTGGAGAATCGATTGGAATTGTTTCGTTTGCCTGTTGCCAGCTTTGTGAACGAAAATATGGACGATTTTACCCCGATTCCTCTAATATTTTTGGGGTTTTCAGAGATTGTATTGTTCGGTTTCACTCAAAATCAACAAAATAAGGCTAGTCCTATGTAAAATTACCTGAATTAGCAATTGAAGTTGGTTTCATTAACTATACGGCTCTGTGAATGAAGATATGGCTGATTTTACCCTAATTTCCCTAGTATTTTTGTGTGATTCAGAAATGCATTTGTTAGGTGTGTTTCTACAGCAACAAAATAAGAGTAGTCCTATATACAATTTTCTGGCCAATCGATTGAAGTTTCACCGCACGGCTATGAGAATTAAGATATGGCTGATTTTACCATGATTCCCCTAACAGTTTCGAATGTTTGTTTCGGTGTTTTTCTTAAGCAAAAAAATAAGGTTATTCCCATGGAGGTTTCCTGGATACTTGATTAGAGTTAATTTCACGAATCTGTGAATTTTACCCTGATTTCCCTAATATTTATTTTGTAATTCAGAAATTTTTTGGTCGGTGGGACACATGATCAACAAAGTAAGGCTAGTCCTATTTAAAATTTTCTGGACAATCGATTGGTGTTGGTTTTAATCACCGCACTGCTCTTAGAACGAATCTATGGTACATTTTACCCCGATTCCCCTAATATTTTCGAAGTAAAGAAAAAAAATCATTATTAGTAAACATGGCACCCCTCAAACGTCATCTAATGAATTCGTGAAAATGCTGTCTCCTGCCTACTTTATACTGTTCAGGTGCTTACAGCTGACGGCAAGAATGAATGCAATGAACTTAGGGGAATATTAGAGGAATCGGGGTAAAATCGGCCATATCTTCATTCATAGAGCTGTACGGTGAACGAAACCAATTCCAATCGATTCTCCAGCAAATTTTAGAAAGAACAAGCTTTGATTTGTTGATGTAGAGTAACTCCGATCAAAGAAATTTATGATAAACACAAAATTATTAGGGGAATCAGGGTAAAACCAGCCATATCTACGTTCACAGAGCTGTGCGATAAATAAAACCAATATCAATCGAATTTCTGAGACAATCTTACAAAGAACTAGCATTATTTTGTTGATCTTAAGTCACATCGAGCAAAGAAAAATGTGAAAAATATGAAAATATCATGGAAATCAGGGTAAAATGAGCCATATCTTCATTCACAGAGCCGTGCGGTGAACAAAACTAGCTCTTATCGATTTTCCAGGAAATTTTACATGGGACTAGCCATATTTTGTTGTTCTTCAGTCACATCGAGCAAAAAAATTTATGAAAAACACAACAATATTAGGGGAATCAGGGTAAAATCAGCCATATCTTCATTCACAGAGCCGTGCGGGTCATAAAACCAACTCCAATAGATTTTTAAGGTAATTTTACATAGAACTGGTCTTATTTTGTTGTTCTTGAGTAAAACCGAACAAAGCATTCACTGAATAACACAACAATATTAGGGGAACCGGGGTAAAATCGACCTTATCTTCGTTCACAGAGCTGTGCGGTGAATAAAGCCAATGTCAATCGATTCCTCAGCAAATTTTACAAAGGACTAGTCTGAATTTGTTAATTTTGAGTAGCTCCGACCAAAGAAATTTATGATAAACACGAAACTATTAGGGGAATCAGGGTAAAATCAGCAATATTTACGTTCACAGAGCCATACGGTAGATGAAACCAATTTCAATCGGTTTTTCAGAAAAACTTACAAAGAACTAGCATTATTTTGTTGATCTAGAGTCACACCGAGCAAAGAAAATTGTGAAGAACACAACAATATTTGGGGAAGTTGGGTAAAATCGGCAATACCCTCATTCACAGAGCCGTGCGGTGAACGAAACCTATTTCAATCGATTTTCCTTAAAAAAATTCCATAGGACTAACACCAATAATAGGGGAACCCGGGTGAAATGAGCTCATTTGCTCCCTAAACAGTTCCGTGCGAACTGTCCAATGAAACTACGTTCACTCGAATCCTTGAAAATTTTCCTTCAAGTACATTTACAGAAATCGCTCCACTCCGAGCTAAGATATAGAATTCTTTCGCGTTTCAGGCACTTTTTTTCCCACTGTGCAATGGGTGATCTTCCAGAAGCTAGACTATCGGCCTTCAGCAGACCATTCTCTTACGTGGGCGTGGACTACTTTGGTCCATTCTTGGTAGGGCGATGATCTACTAGTGACATGTTTGAAGACACGAGCGGCACACATTGAGATCGCACATACATTGAGTGCGGACTCGTGTATTATGGCGCTCCGAAACTCGTCGAGGCGTTCCGAATCAAATCTTCAGCGACCGCGGTACTAACTTCGTTGCCACAAGCAAGAAGCTCAAGGCAGCCCTGTTAGAATTGGATCAAGAGCGGATGGTCAAGGAAATCACCAGTTCCAACACTGAATTGCGTTTTCTTCCTCCAGCATCTCCTCACATGGGCGGATCCTGAGAAAGGCTAATCCAAACCGTAAAACGCAACCTGAAACAGATTCAACCACGATGCCTTCTCAGCGACGAAGTTCTTCGTAATTCGCTGATTGAGATCGAAGGCATCATCAGCGCCCGATCATTAACACACGTACCGGCAAACACCAAACTGTGCCTACACCGAACCACTTCATTCTGGGTTCATCCAACGGTCTTAAACCAGCAACGCTGCTTGACGACAGCGTGGTGGCATTAAGACGTTCGTGGCGTACTTCGCAAGTGGAAGCCAACATCTTTTGGCGGCGCTGGGTTCGCGATTACTTGCCGGTGTACAAAATGGTAGATATTGCAGTCATTGTTGACCCCGGACATCCACGGAATCTTCTCAAAGATTTCTTTGTTGAGCCTAATCATCAAAATATATTTTAACGCATCATCTCACAGTCCACGGAACTAGTGCAAGGGTACTGAATGCGCGCTCAACCGATACTTGGTTCGATGGCCCGAGAGTACGGCCATAGCTATTTCAAATAATTCCGGATGGCTTAACTTCCGAGCAAACCAATGGGATCATACGTCATAGTGATGCGGTTGTCGATTTTACGGGACTAATTCTACCCCTAACCCCTTTTATATCGTTCACTGTTGCATGTGACCCTCCATTGGTCACATTTGAAATCTGTGATAGGAGAGCACATTTAGCCTACTAAACAAAATTGTAAGGAAATACCTTTTATTTTCGTTATTTTCAATAGTTTGAAATTGTATTAATAGTTTCAAATTGCTAACGGGCATTTTTTGATGATTGAATTGATACGCGGAAAAAATTTTAACCGACAAAGATCTTCAGGAGTTATGCAAATACTGTAAACACATAATATAAACATCGACGGGAAGCGGATTGTTTCCTTTGTGGTGATCTTGATAAGCATAAGCAATCTTCAGTAGGTGAGAATATTGCCTACAAAGATTTGTTAACAATATGCGGTGTTTGTCCTTTTTACATGTAGCTCTTGATTTCATGTTTACAATTGAGTTAACTATAAGGGATTTACATCTTTTTTTTCGTCGGCCTATTTCCTCACATAGTGATAATTACCGACGCACAAAGAACAGACATCCAAGCTGGAGTGCCCTTCGTGTGTAAACTTCTGTAACTGCAATTTTAAAATTACAGGTCGTTTCCATTATTTTTAATGAATCGTTTGTTGATGGCACCACTTGCCCGCCTCGAGATTTGATAGTCTGTCAATTTTAGTTTTGTGAAACCTAGACTAGAAGGCGTTGTTTGTCCAACTATTTGTTTTTAAAAATTTACACAGTAAATTGGGAAAAAAATGTTCGAGCCTGGATGTCTGTACTCTGTGGCTGACGCCAGGAAGACGACTCCACCACCTGGACCCTACCTAGCGACTCACGAATATGAGCCGGGACCAACGGCTTTACTTCCCTTCCGAAGGAAGACGTGACCAGATTTTTTCGCCTCAGAAAAACCATCGACGTCGACTGGGATTGAACCCAGACCCACTGGGGTGCCAAGTAGCAGTCACGCTTACCACTACACCACCGACGCCGGCTATTGGTGGTTTTACATTTCTATGAATAGTACAACTGATTGTACCATTATAGACAAAAAAAATACTCTCAAATTTGGTCTCGTTTTTCTTGTGGAATTGTAACTGATAAACAGTTTTTAAATTATGCTGCTTGATTTGGTACACAGAACTGTCGCTGTCAGAACCAGAAGTAACAACCCAGCAAACACAAAATCGTATATAATAGCGGATATAAGTACAAAGTGGAGACGCTATACGTACATGTGTCCATTTGACTGCGTGAAAAATGTACGTATATCCCCTCCACTTTGCACTCTTATTCGCTATCATATACGATCCTGTGTTTGCTGGGAATAGAAACGAATAGAAACGAACTTCTGTTCGTGCCTGTTCAACTTAGGTTCGAATCAGTTCGTGTGTTCGTATGCAGCCTAGCTGTGTGGTTAGCGGCGTCAGTTGCTCAGACGCTATATGCGTACCATGGAATGCAGTTTTGATTCCCGCTTGAAACAAGTTCATTTATTGTAAATAAAAAATGCCTTTTTGGTTTACTGAGTGAAATGTGCAGTCTTAAAAATAAAAAATTCAAGATAAAAAAAAATAAGAGCCAGGTATTACTATGCAGTCTTGATAAAAGTCATGCTGGCTAGATTCAAAAGCGTGGATTTTCAGGCAACATAACATTGACTACCTATAAGTTCCATGCGAAAATCAAATGATAACTCGTTATAACAAAGGTAATCAGAAGAATCAAAGTTCGATTTTCAAAATGTTTTGATATTCATTTATGTTAACAGGTTCATTTTCAATATGGATTTCGAAATGCCAGGTATGAAATTCAGTTAACCACAATGAATATCAATTACCCGTCAGGATCGGATAATATACAAGGAGATAGTCCAAGATATTTTTGTTCATCTATTCTTATGAAATGATTATGACGGCCTAGGTTGTTCCATGTTCGAATAAGCATTTAAAATTACTTAAGGATGGATTTGGGCAAAAATAAGTCAAAGTTTGTATTTTTTTTTGTGGGAGATTGAAAAGGCGTACAAACTTTTGGTTTAGACGAATCAATCTGATTATTATTCAAAATTTCAAAGAAATAAAAAGATTGTGAAAATTCAAAATGGCGGCTATAAAATGGCGATTTCCATAAGCCTCTGCGCGCAAAACACGGCCTTGCAGCCTCTTGTAGTAAACAAAAATGAAATCTTGTTGATATTTCTGAAAGATGATAAAATTTTCTACGGTTTGAACTAAATTTGAATCAATTTAAACTTAAACTCATTGTAAAATGATCATTTGAACTGAAAAGTTTTATTTTTCGTTGCTTTTTTTAAATTTCAACCGTGTTCAAAAAATATAAATAATTAATTATTAATGCCAATTTTCAGTTCAAGTCGTACAAAAAATTATAACCTTTCCAACAGTTATTTGATGGTGGGAATCGGATTAATAGTTCAAGCTCAGGGCTTAAAGTTGGATTGAAAACATGGTTTCGAGAAATCGCCATTTTGTAGCCGCCATTTTGAATTTTCACAAATTTTTTATCTCGTTAAAATTTTAAATAATAATCGAATTTAATCGTCAAAACCGGAAGTTCGTGCGCCTTTTCATTCTCCCACAAAAATATACAAACTTTGCCTTATTTTTACCCAAATCCAGGGGAGGGTCCCCTTAATAATAAAAAGAAATCATCACAAGAGATGATATTCAAGTTTCGTCAAATGAAATTTGTGCTATCGATTGATAATCAAAACAAGACTGACAGCAGATTTCTTACCCACACTTACAGCCAACTTCGTTCATTGCAGCAAACAATATTAAGTTGGCATTGAAGTGCAGTGGGAGCCATGAAAACCGGAAAAGTAAACAGCATCATTACACTGGGATAAAATCATTTTCACTTTTCATTGATATTTTATGAAAATCCAAGGCACTGTTAGTGTGTATAAAAAATCATGAATTTTGAGCCATCGAACGATACGAATATATGAGGTTCCAAAATTGTCCTCTTTTGAGCCTACCGAAACCGGTTCCAGGGTATCCGGATTTGATGAAATCCTCTGGTTAGTCTATGTCTTGATGGTTTTGAAGATCAGTATTCGAAATTTTGAATTTTAAGCCATCGAATGGTACAAATATATGAGGCTCCAAAATTCTCCTCTTCGGAAGCCTACCGGAGCTGGTTCTGGGTTCCTATGTGACCAGAATAGCTAGTTCGAAAAAACCAGGCCAGCAAGTCGTTTTAAGAATTCAAACCTTTCATTTGAGGCAAAAGTCGGTTTCAAAAATAAAGTTACGGGAGCGTGTTAAAGTCTTGGGTCATTTTTGACCCTGAATGCACTACCCGAGCAGGAGACAACAACTTATGAATACCTAATTTTGATCTTGATAACTGCCCGAGCAGAACCGAATAACTCGATAACTGGCCTTGGTATTTATGAGCTCAGATTAAGAGGTAAAATACCTGAGGATAATACCATACCAATTGTTCCCCCAATGTTATGCAAATACCAAATTTAGGTAAAACAATGCTAAAATAGTACTTCTCAGGTATTCCCAGGTATCCGAAATAACAAGTTTTGGTATTCAAGAGATATTTTGCTTGCAATTCTTAGGTATTTTACCTATTAATCTGAGCTTTTTAATACCAAAGTCAGTTATCAAGATCAAAATTAGGTATTCATATGTTGTTGTCTCCTACTCGGGGTGGCCTCGGGTGGGATACCTGGGAATACCTGAGAGGTACTATTTTGGTATTATATTACCTCAATTTGGCATTGGCATAACATTGTGGGAACAACTTTGTGGTATTATCCCTCTTGGTATTTTACCTCTTAATCTGAGCTCTTCAATGCCAAGGTTAGTTATCAAGTTATTCGGTGCTGCTCGGGTACGTGTGATTTTTTTGCAGCGTCACTTTTTATGTAGCGTCACTTTCGTCAAAATTGAAGTCACTCAAACATGAGTAAATGAAACTGGGATGGACAAGTCGACATCCACTTTTGGAAAAAATGAGTGAAAACCCACGCAAAATTGGGTAAAATTGATGGCCATTTACACAATTTTCACATTGCCACAATTATCACAATTACAACTCTCAAAACTCATCACATCGCCACTATCAACTAGCGGAACAACAACATGTAAAGAGGGGCTTTAATATCCAAAAGGGCTAGTAAAGGGTGTCCACAGTTAAATGGCATCACTTTTAATAAGCTGTAACATTTCGCCCTTTGAGTTGATTTCAACGTAGTTTTGGGTAAAATTACCTCAGCGTGAATTGTTTACACTGTGTGAGTTTCATTGTGAAATGTGTCGTAGTTTCGAAAATGGAGTCAAAGGAACAGCAAGTGCGCGAGAACATTTTGCACACGCACCTCGACAACCCACTTCTTTCGCTCCCAGCCATCGGAAATGTGTTGAAAATTCACCAGTCTACAGTGTTTTGTGTCATAAAACGTTTTGGGGAATGTTTAACTGTCGATCGGAAGAAGGTGACCGATAGAAAAGGTGTCCCAAACTGTGTGAACGATCACAAGCGAGTGGTTGCTGCCTTTAAACCCAAACCCAACTGTTCCGTTCGGGATGTCGCGAAAAAGCTGCACTTGACCAAAAGTTTCGTGCAGAAAGTCAAGAAACGAGCCGGGCTCCGTTCATTCAAAGTTCAGAAAGCTCCAAACCGCAATGAAAAACAGAATAGCAATGCTGCATCATGAACGATGAAACACATGTAAAAGTGGACTTTAAACAAATTCCCGGCAACCAGTAAGTGACTGCGAGAGGCAAGTTCGATGTTCGAGAGTCTCTCAGGAAACAGCAAGTGTCAAAGTTCCCCAAGAAATTCATGATTTGGCAGGGGATTTGTTCGTGTGGTAAACGGAGCAAGCCTTTCGTGACAACTTCAGCTGTAAATGGTCAAGTATACAACGTTCAAAACACACAACGTTCCTACAGTTTTTTGGCCGGACCTAGCATCTTGTCACTACTTCAAGGATGTTCCTGAGTGGTACAAGGCAAAAGGTGTCAATTTCGTGCCGAAGGATCTTAATCCCCCAAACTCTCCCGAGTGGCGGCCAATTGAAAAATATTGGGCTATAGTGAAGCACGAATTTCGAAAATGCGTTGTACAAAATCTTTTGCGTGGTATTAAGAAGAAAGTTCGGGATTTTGGTAAAGAAATACAGTAAAATATAAATACCTTAACCAAGATTATACATTGTATTTTATTACTTTAATATTTCATGACAATCGGTTGAGAGACTTGTTTTTGAGGACGAGTTTAAAGTGGCGCAATTTAACTGTGGACACCCTATAGTTTCCATCTCAACGAACTCCAGTTTGAATATTTCTAGAATAGGGCTTCTTGGCTCAGATGACTGGCAGTGCGAATGTTCGTGCAGTTAACGAAAATATATATATGTTTTCTACGAGTCCCGTGTTTTCATCTAACCTACCGTACTCTTCCGTAATATTTGCATTATTTTCCTACCAGAACGATCATGACAAATAATTTAAGGCTGCAAAACACCATCCGGGTCGGGATCCACTGCAGACAGCCGTTGTCTACAGCCGTGTCCAGCAAACTGCACCCGACATTGACGACGGCGCCGCACCCAGCCTGGCCCTCTGCCGGTCCGTTCTGAAATTTCAATTAACGAGCGATGATGATAATGCTCCAAACCATCCATAATCCTGTTCACAAACGCTTTTGCCGTCCCGGGCCGCTGCAGAAGCTGTAGTAGTAGTCAGTAGTGCTCTGATTAAGAATTCCTTCTCACGCAGCACCGGGGAGGCTTCCGGCCCTATTATACGCAATTGCTCGTATGTGACAAATCCTGCTGGTACATTATCGCCAATCGTCCGCTTCCCTACTCACAGACGAGAACTCTCTCGCACACACACACACATGCACTTGCACACATATAGTTAAAGGACAAACCCGGGGATCCGCAGCCAGCCAGCCAGCCAGCATCCGGCCAACATCAGAGCGTCCCAATCGATTAATCCTGCATGTCGCATTTTGTCAGCTGCACCGACTCGACGACTGACTGTGCGTCACGGCCGTAGGACTGCGAAATGCAACCCAGTTTTCCCGAACAGGAAGCACAGTAGCATAAACTCAAATTTTCCACACATTTTATCTCCGACGTCTTCCTTTGTTCTGGGCTACCACGGCCTCTGATGAAGCCCAAAAAACGAGGGACGGGTGGGAGGAAGCTTTCTGCTTTCGCCGATCTGCTCCATATAGAGATGTCTGCTGCGGCGGTGCCGAGCATTCCACGGGGTTCAAATTAAACAATGTTATTTCGAAATCCCATACTGCGTGTAGGGCGAAGGCATCCGCAGGGCAACAACAGTGACAACGACGACTGCCGTTTTCCCGCTGAAGTAAGCGGAATTTTTCATCGAGACAGCAGTTTCCACCCCTCCGTCACCGTTGTAAATGTTGTACTCGGACCGTCCTCGCTGTGTTTTGCAAAGCAAGCGGAGCAAGCGAGGGTGATGTCGTTGAACTGGTGCTAGTTTTTTTCCCCGGAGATTATAGTAGGCCATTTTTATTTGGGTGGAAAACTGTTTCAAGTTCAACGCTTAATGAACCTTTGATTCTCTTAAGAAGACTCAAGTCGAATCGCTTAAAGCTGATTGTGAATTTCTACACTGATGTCACAATTTGCGAATCCCGTCCCAAAACGAGCGCTCCTTCCAGTAACGTACACGTGCGCTCAGACGACAGGCGATCCGTGGGCGACATCTGTGGGAAGAAGCGGGGGGTGTGGAACATGCAAAAAAATATAATAAAGCAAAAATTGAAATTTCAATTCCGCCTTCGATTCAGCGTCCCCCTTCTCAACGAACCGGCGACGGGACGGCACGAGTCGCGAATTTCCACCCCTCCGGAAGAGGTGGTTTTCTTCGTCGTCCCGATTCATTCAGTTTTGTTTCAGCGGAATGAAACCACCCACCCAGCATGCTGCCGCCGCCACCGCAGTTCCGCTTTGGACCACGCACCGGAAAAACCACCGCGCGCGCCCGAATCCGCTCCGAACCACCGTTCCACGTTGTGCACGACCCGAAGAAACGAGACGGAGCAATCAGTGTGGGACGGGGAGATTTCTGGTCCTTGGGATCCTTTAATGGTTCCATTGCCTGTCGCAATTCCACGACAAGAATCGCGTTTGCGATGTGCTCTCACTACAATGTTGAAGCCGTACGCTCCGCGAGGTATACTTTTTGTGATTCGGTAAATGTTGCTTCTTCTGCTTGTTCTTCCTTTCGGTAGCGGGAGAAGAAGAATCTTTTATTATGCTTGTGTGTCGTCGTCGTCGTCGTCGTCCTGCTTTTGGTGGTGGTGCGGTATCGATTTCCACTCGCTTACGGAATGGTTCGCAATTTTTGGGAAGTTAATATCGGTGCGGTGCCTTCCCCCGACTTCTCGTCACTCGTTCGGTCCCGGAAAGCGGGTTTAACAACAGTCAGAGTGTAGAGACCGACGAGGACGATGTGTGTGGAAGCGAAGTGTATTTGAGTCAGTGGTCATTACCACAAATCCAGTCCGATTCCGGCAGACGATTTAATACTTGGTGGTTGGTTGTTCGTTCGTTCGTTCGTTCGTTCGTTCGTTCGTTCGGCTTGGTTTGGTTGGACTTGCCATTTGCCACAATCTTTTGCTACGAGAAAGGCCATTGCCGGGATCGTTTTGTGACTACAAAGGGGAACGTTTGGGAAGTTTCGAAGCGATGGTTGAAACATTGTCCACTGAAATTGATGATTCTTCGTGTGATCAATATAGATTCTATAACTTTGCAGTAGTTCATGATCGATAATAGATAAAAGTTTTATCATTTAAAATATTGGTGACATCTTCACTCCAAACGATTTTGCTGCAAAAACATTGATGAAAATCATCTGTTTCTGACCCATAGGGGTCAATTATAAAAGTCGAGTCGAGCTAAATTGCACAGTACAGTTGCCGACTGAATCTGATTTAGTCAGCAACCGAACTCGACAGTTGGCGTAGTGTTGAAATTTTTCAAAATGTCATTGAAATATTTCACCATGCAATAAGTCAGCGCTTCCATCACCTTAGTTGTCATTTTTGACATTCGAAGGATTAGTTTTTACAATTTTTACTCTTGTTTTGTCAGTTAGATTAATGATTTTGTTATTCCTAAAACTTCATTGGAAATCTGATTCAAAATTGCAAGTGAATGTCGACAGTAGTCGATCTCTTTTCATTGATTTTATCTCGAAGTTTTCTGACCTTCTGGTAAAATCTCCGAACTGTCCCCTAAGCTTCTGGTACCCTTAATGAGAAGTTTTTTTCAATTGAAGATTATTGTTTTGAATTTTTGGAGGATTTTTTGAACTTCTGAACTTCTCGAAAAATTCTTTGATATTATTCTGAACTTCTAAAACCTTCTTTCCTTCACTTCTCTGAACCACTGTGTTTTTTTCTTCACGTTTATGCTAAACTCACAGTATTTTTTACAGCTCTACAAGTAAATGATAAACTTCGGGAAATTTTTCTTACCGATGAACTGGCATGTCATAGAAGGTCACTGAATCGATCGCCTGACTGGTAAAATCAAATCTGTCAAACGAGGTGAGATGGAAACCGACGAATTGTATTTTTATATGAGTTTGTGCCTTAGCTCATAGTAAGATGCAAGGGACTGAGAATTTGGTGGAGGTCTTTACTATATTTTATTATGGCGTGTGGGCAATGAATATATACCGGCCATTTGAATTAAGTTTGTATAGGCTGCTTTTACAGGCGTTCAATGATTATCTAGTGAATTTAAGGGAAGTTTTCTCCTGATCTTCTGCGAAACTCCCAGATAAACTTCTAGAAAGATCACTACTGTCAGAAATGTCTCACTCCTGAATTTCTTGAAAATTAAGTCTTAAAGTTTGGAATAGTTTCTTCCAGGCTTTCTCAGAAGCTAGCGAAGGGATTTTTTCTTCGGAACTTCTTTATCAGTACTATCCTGAACACCGAGAAAAACCTTTTCAAAACTTTGGGGAAATCTCTTCTAAACAGAATTAACTAGGTTAGTTTCATGCTGAAATTCAAGGAAGTTTATTCCTGATCTTCTGGGAAGTATGACCTTGAACTTCGCGGACTTTTGTTTTTGAAATATTGCTTGCTTGAACAAAGGTCTGTATCCGCAATAATCTGGACACCTCAAAACATGAATTAAACATAAATTTCGCTTTATATTTCCGTCGTAGTAATTTATTTCAGATTCATAGGATGACTTTAATGAATTCGTGAAGACAAAACAAAGTTAATCGGTATTTGCATAAAATTTTCGAACTTTGCGCTTAACTCCATCCATGAGGGTTTGTACAGACTCTTCAGAAATCGTAGAAGCCGTCTTTGTCCAAATTTGCTGGAAGTGTAGGATGTCTTTGATTCCTTGCTTCTTTCTAGAAAACTTCCGCTTCATCAGAGCCCAATATCTCTCGATTGGTCGTAGCCCTGGGCAATTTGGCGGGTTTGAGGTTTTATGTACAATGTTCACTTGATTTGCTTGGTACCACTCCATCACAGTTTTAGCATAATGGCATGATGCCAAATCGGGTCAGAACAAAGGTTTTTCTTTGTGACTTTTGATGAAGGGTAGCAATCGCTTCTGCAGACACTCTTTCTGATAGATCTCCTTGTTGATTGTGCCTGTAGTGACGAATGATTTACTCTTTTTGCCACACGTGCAAATTGCTTGCCCCACAAGGTATTTTTTGGGAAATTTCGATGCTTTTTTCGTTCTGAAATGCTCAGCTGTAGCATGTCTGGCCATAGCAGAATAAAAAGCCAGCCTTGGAAGCTGCTTGAAATCCTCCAGGACATAAGTTTCATTGTTCAACGCATCAAAACTTACAAAACGCGTCAAATATTCGCAGCACAAACGTCGATCCCGTGATTTTGCTGCCAAGTTCTGTTTGTCGTTGTGATTTGGAACTGGTTTTACATTATAAGACTGAAGTCCCAAACGTTGTTTTGATTTTTGGACAAAACCAGGCGACATCCCTATTTTACGAGCCACCGTTCGAATGGTTTTTCGTTAATATCCTTTTCACCTTTCGGTCCATGGCAGGATCATCTGGGTTTCCTCTTCATCATCAAACGTTCCGAAAATGATTTGTACGCCCATACAAAATTCGCTCGCGCACTTGTTTTTCTTTCGGCGTCATCTTGAATACTAAACATGAAATGTTAACATCAATCATAGTCTTTTCCATCGTAGACTCTCAGATATATCACAGTGACATTTTTCTTTCCTACGTGCAATATTTCAAAAGTTACAATGATTTGAAGGTGTCCGGATTAATGTGCATACAGACCTTACTAGAAGTGCTCCCTGTACTTAAGCGACATCCCTTCGCAAGTAAAGTAACGTAAAAAACTGATATGAAATCAGTTACAAGTTTTGTTATCTCAGATATCATTTTGAACTCAGCAGTTATCTTATGCGATAAACTTACAAACTTAGTTATCAATATTGACATATTTTGTTATCATCTGTTATCGAATGTCAAAGACAATTTTTGATGAACGTTGCTGAATTCTACCAGCGTGCTGGCAAATGCTGAACAGTACCAGCATGTAATGGATATGAAATTGAGCTTCTCAACCGAAGAACTTCTTCAGTTATTAGTGAATGAATTTGATATCATGTTGATAACATTATTTGAAACTATCACATTAGAAATGTGTTCATATCACAAAATTTGTTATCAAAATGAACTCGATGATAAAAAAAAACGAGTTAATATTGTGATATCCCACGAATACTAATTTGTTATATCTTTTGTTATTTCGGCTGTTTATTCAGCCTAAATGTTAACATACTTAGTGATAGTTATGATATACAAACTTGTTTTCAATTTGGTATAAAACTTTGATCGGGTTCCTGAACTTCGGAGCAGTTTTCTTTTTATTAATTATTTTTCTGAACTTCCGAAAAGTCTCCTTCAGTACTTTGAAGAAACCCTCCAGAATATTCCTGTCTGAATCTCTAGGTAATTCTCTAAATTTTCTAGGGAGTTCTCATGATTTTCAATAAGCTTATAGATGTTCTTGGTAGCTTTATTAACATGCTAAAATTTTGTAGAAAATTTGGCATGCTAGCAAAATTTATGAAAAGTTCTCTCAGATATTTCTAATAATTCCATAGCATTGTTTGTATGTATACGAGATACCAACGAATTTTGTGCTGAACTTTTTACATTTTCGTAAAATTCTAAGTGGATCTAAAGTTCTGTCCAGTTAGAATCCGGAATCACTAATTGTGTTTACGTAGGAGTTTAGTGTGAGTGAGTCAAAAATTATTCCCGAGACGAGAGAAATTGTACCAGCAGGTTTTGACGAAATTCCTAGGATGCCTGCTCATCGACGATGAAACCAACGTCAAAATGGATTTCGGACAGCTTCCTGGCCAAACATTCTACATGGCGACGGCACGAGGAGATGTTCCTGCGAAGTTTAAGTTTGCTTTTATAGACAAATTTGCAAAAATAAACTGATGATTTGGCAAGGGATATGCAGCTGCTGGGCAAAGACCAAAGCGTTCGTGACGAATAAGACGATGAACTCGAGTTTGTACAAGAAAGAATGCCTCAAAAACCACGTACTACCTTTCATTAAACCCATAAAGATCCCGTGAAGTTTTGGCCAGATTTGGAGAGTTGCCACTACAGCCGGAAAGTCATCCAGTGGTACTGCGATAATAACGTAGATTTCATCGATAATAACATAAATCCATCAAACTGCCCGCAGTTCCGGCTCATCGAGAGATTTTGGGCAATAATGAAGCAAAAGCCTAAGATAAGTAGAAAACTCAGATGACCAAAGTGTGGAACAAATGTGCCTAGGAAGTTGACTCCGGAGGTGTGCAGCGTTTGATGGGAGGAATAAAGAAGAAAGTGCAAATTTTCATCAGAAACAAAAATAAATGATTTGTATTGATTTTTTTTTTCTTAAAGCACAGTAAATTACCTTTGTTTTGATGTACTAAACTCATTTGTACGTCAATTCGTTACTGAGATACAGATGATTTTATTATTCCGGATTCTAAATTGACATAGCTCTAAGACGGTAATGAGTACAAAGTAGTTGATATATTGTACGCTCTTATGACATACTTGCTTAATAACAAAATCGTAACCTTTAAATAAAAAAAAATATACAGTGCAGTGAGATATTTAGAATTATGTTTTGAATTCACCATTTCTAAAATCATTAGCCTAGAAAAAGAAGGAAGTCAGTAAATTCAACTTATGAAGTTTCTTTAAAAACTTCAAGGTAATGCCCCATTGGATTGCTTGAAATGATGACGTCGGACCATTCTACTACATGTTAGCCATTTTGATTGTACAATACATTTTTTAATTAATATACTTTTTAAGACAAGGCTAACCGTTTCTGAATTTTTGATAGTATGTGGACCAAAACCAACAATGTTCTCTTTCAATATTGATACGTAGCAATATTTCCGATCGATTGGTGCAATAATTTTGAAATTCTATGCAGAAACGACTGAGCTATTAACGCTCAAAACCTGACAACTTCTCGTGACGGTCGTGATTCAATTTTTTTAATTGTACTCTTGTTTAAAAAACAAAGACGTATTTCTACGTCAAAAAACTACTTCATCTTCGTATAAAAAACAATCTGCACGGAAACAAATCCGTTTCTGTTTTCATGATTAAAAATTCATGAAACGGACTCTCATCTTATTTTATGAATTCATGACTCTTATTTATGGTTTCATGATGGAAATGACAGATGCAAGTTACGAACTTAGGAAGTCTTGTTTGCCTCTAATCTTAAGTTCTGTTATCAGCTTCATTAGTCATTAGTTATTTTTTTGTTTACATTCAGAGTCGATAAAGTAGATTTGGTAGATTCATCGATAAAAATTTCAATACCAGGTATTCAGCTCATGGTTTTGACCCGATTTATGCATGATCTCATTGCGGCGAAAAAATAGTTCATGATGTCACGAATTTTATTCATGGTGTATATTCATAATATGACAACACAACAAATTCATGAAATCATGACTTGTTTTTCTCGTTCAGAAGAACACATTATTTCCCGTGTGCCTATTCTGAATGTTTCATTTATCGAAAACGTTTTCATCGAATCTGTAATTATCAAAACATTGCCACAAATTTCCCTCCAAACTCTTCCTAAAACAAAACAGATTTGTTCTCCCGTCCAACGTAATCTCCGTCACAGCGTCCACTACGCATCAAACAAAGTAAGTGAAACAATTTCCCCCAGAAATTACTTCATTATCACTTCACTTGTAGTCAATTTCGAGCGATGACAACGTCGGAGAGGACTCCGGATGAATTGCACGAAGGAACTTTCCTCTGCTTCTTCGGCATCCATTCATTCACTTAAGCAAAAACAAAATTCCCCGAGATTGCAGCGACCGCCCCGCTCCCCACTCCCCCGCTCGCCACCCTCCTAGCCGATCCACTTAAAGACCATTATCGCGTGCTTGGCGTCAGATTCCGAGAAAAGCAACGACAAAGTGAAATCCAATAAAATTTGAATAAGGAATGTGGTGCTGCTTTCTGAAGGAAATAAAAGTGGATTTGGATGTGATTCGTTTTTTTTTCTCACGTCACCACTCCCCCCCCCCCTGGGCTTGGAGCCCATTAGCAGCGGCACATCACGATGACGTGATGAAGGTTTCGTTCGGCTTGATTTTTCTACCTTTGCAAGAGCGGAATGCTTTCTCCGGCGGCCTGAGGCTGCCGAATCCTCGAAAATGGGATCACCGATCCACGGGCTTTAGATTCACTTACCTGAAAAAGAAGAGAGAGAAGAAAAACAGATTTAGATTTTTTCGAATTTGAATGGAAAACGAAATAAGGATTGCTGCGATTTCCGAACGTTCAGCAAATTCGCGTTCGATAAATGTGTCCGGATCTCAGTGCACTACGGTAAAAAGAGTAGCTGCAATAGAGTAAGCCAGATATCGCATTACGAAGGCGGTGCCATCCGAGCTCGGAATGACGTCGACGGCTGGTCATTAATCATCATCCATTAGGGCCTGTGTAAATCAGCTGTAATGGAATAAATGGTGATGTGGCAGAATAAAAGTACGAGGAAAAGCGAATGGAATGTGTTGAAAATGAAAGTGTTATAATGATCGAGTGGAAAAGCGCCTTATTCAGGTCGAGAGGAATGCCGACGAATGGAATATGTATGAAATAGTGATTCGCATTTGCATAGCTGAATGAATTCCGGCGGCTTGAGACGGACGCCTTTCGTGCTGGCAGTGGCGTCGTTTTGATCCAGATAAATTAGGGGCTACGTTCCAAAATAAACATCGAGGCCTTAACTGCGATTTTATTATAATCGGCCGGCAATAAAAATGTGCTTAAAAAATCAATCGAGTTTTTCAAGATAATTGATTAAAAACAACCTGAGCCGAGTTGGTTTTCTTATCACAACAAAACCATCTTCCGGCTAAAAATCCCCACAAAAGCATTCAACCTCAAGACAATACCACTATCTGACCAGTATTTTCTGTTTGTCTTCCTCCAATAAAAATAGAAAAACAAAATAACTCTCAAAACCGTCGACGAAAGTGTCTAGGACACCGCCGCAGGGGACGAAATTCGACCGGCCAACCTCCCACACACGAACGGGTAAAGCAATTTCAGCAGACTCAAAACAAATAGAGAGAGAATGGCTAGCAGTAAAAACAAATCGAAAGAAGCATCCACTTCAGGGCGGGGAAGGATGCCGGGACAGATGTTGATATTTAAAAACTGATAAACGACTTTTGGACGGAAAAATGGGAAAATGAATCCGAACCGTCCGCAGACGAGGGATATCAACAGCAGGAAAAGGGGTTTTTCTCCGATTGCGCTGGCTAGACAAGGGTTTGACTGCGAGGAAAAAAAAAACAGTGTCCGTTGGTCAGTTGAGGAGAAAAAACTGTGGAAGCAAGAGAAGTAAACATCGTATTTTGTTTATTTCTGGTTGGAAGCTTTGGAAGGAATTTGTTTGGATCATCTGCGAAAAGGAAAAAATATGAAGATAAGGATGGAAATTTGCATTTGAAACGATTGAAATCCAACTGACTGAAAAGTCAACCGAAAGCAGTCAACGACTGCAGTCACGAATCGGGGGAGTTTGTTATGGTAATCCACTGTCGTTTAGAGAACGCAAAAATATACATACTGAAAAGGCGAAAATTGATGATAAATAAACAAGACACGGTGATTTTCGGCATCATTTAGCACTGTTTGTGTAGAGATATTTTCATCCTCATCTTGACAGAAAAGTTACAAGTTTGAAAGAACCCTAGTAGCATACTTGTAACAAACAAGTTGAAATGACTGCTGTGTGACTCAATTCAGTCGCTAGCAAGTTGCTGCAACCATTTTGACCGAGACGGAAAATCTCAGATCACATCTTGAAGTAAAGTCGTTGATCCCGGCACATGAGTCGATGAGTTTGATTTGTAGATTAGAAACATTGAATTTTCTGCGTTATCTTATGCACAAGAGAAATGGTTTTGCCCTATTGAAAAAAGTTCTTGAGATGGCGTACTTAGATATCATTGGAGTCTTCAAATACGTGAAAGATCTACGTTTAAGCTCATTGTTTACAATTGGCTGTAAGGTCTCAAATCATAAATTACTCGAGTAATGTATTAGATAACAGGCTTTGCATGGTTAACGAGATGAAAAATGGGCACCTTCAAATGCAATAGTGATGCCATAGTTGATGCCATAGTCCAACAACGAAGCATTGGACAGCTCTGTAACTTTCAGATGATAAACAACACATTCATAATCAAAAATAAAAATCAAATAACAGAATGAAACGTGAAAAAAAAGTGATTCCAGATCATTGAAATATGTAATGACAACTCAATATCGAACATCACATCCTGGCCTGGATACCCGAGCAGGACCGAACAACTTGATATCTGGCCTTGGCATTTTTGAGCTCAGATTAAGTGGTAAAATACCTGAGGATAATACCATAAACATTTTCCCACAATGTTATGCGAATACCAAATTGAGGTAAGACAATACCAAAATAGTACCTCTCAGGTATTCTTAGGTATCCAAAATAACAAGTTTTGTTATTCGAGAGATATTTTGCTTGCAATTCTTAGGTATTTTGCTTAGGTATTTAACCTCTTAATTTGAGCTCAAAAGTACCAAGGCCAGTTATCAAGATCAAAATTAGGTATTCATATGTTGTTGTCTCCTACTCGGGTATTAGAAGAAGCTGGTTAAAACATTCCCTCCGGTACACGTAAACAAAAGCAAAATACACAGAGTCAAAATCCGAGCGAGCTTCTTCAGCAGGTAGGTAGCTGATGGATGATTATCTATAAAATGTAAATATTCAAAATGAGAGTAATGAATTGGTAATCAATCATGATTTTATCAGTGGATTATGAGCCTTATCGATAGAGTTTGAGTTCGTATAATCAATTGTGAAATAATTTGGAAAATACAGGACTTTTTGATCTATTTCCTATCAACTAATGAAAACAGTTAGCCCTGCTTAAGCCATTTCCTACCAAACTTGTCCATTTTTTCAGTAACAAAACCAAATATAGTACGAAATGTAAGGCTGGTAAGAAGTGTATCGTATATAAGCTATCCACATACATTTGCGTTGTACGCATGTATTTGTGATGGTTTTTTATGCTCTGAACACTGCATGCTGTGCGTTTGACTGTCAGCTTTCTTTTGTTTACTTGTTTGTGCGGTTCAAATTCTGCGTTTTCAAAATGTTGCGTATTGAAAAGGAAGTGAAAATTAAGGTTCTGGACACATGGCTAAGTGAGAAGGGTATTACTATGCGAAAATTGGTGAAGCGGTTTGGAATTCATCATGCGAGTGTTAAAACCATCATTAATAAGTTTGGGGAATACTATTCTTTGGATGAGCTACCAGGAAGAGGCAGAAAACCCGGTTCTTCCAACCCGAAACTGGAGCAGAAAGTGGTATCTCTAATCATGAAGAACAAATCAATGTCAATACGTGATTTGGCCATAAAAGCAGGAACGAGTGTCGGAATGATCCAGCGTATCAAGAGGCGAAACCACCTGAAGACTTACAAGAAGCAGAAAATCTCGAAACAAAGTGTAGAACAGAAGAAGCGAGCAGCAACAAGGGCCCGGAAATTGTATTCGCGGCTTTTGCAGCGTCCGGATGCATGCGTTTTGATGGACGATGAGACCTATGTAAAGGAGGACTCAAAAACCCCTTTCAGGTCCACAATACTTTACTGCCGTCGTTGGGGAGGATGTGAGCGATTTGGACAGGTCGATTCAAGTGGAGAAATTCGGTCGAAAGGTACTGGTATGGCAAGCAATATGTTCCTGTGGTTTGAAGTCAACCATTTTTTACAATACCGGAACCATAAATGCGGAAATCTATCGATCTGAGTGTCTCCAGAAGAGATTGTTGCCTTTATGTAAGAAGCATAGTACACCTCCACTGTTTTGGCCGGATCTAGCGTCGGCTCACTATGCCAAAACCACTCTCAATTGGCTTGTGGAAAAGGGTATAGATTTCGTTGAGAAAAATATCAATCCACCAAATTGCCCTCAGCTTCGACCCATCGAACGTTACTGGGCAATCGTGAAGAGGGTCTTCAAGAAGACTGGTAAGGCAGCTGGGAACATGCAGGAGTTCAAAAAAAATTGGGCACAAGTGTCCAAAAAATGCGATGCAACACATCTCCGGAACTTGATCAAGAGCATTCGATCCAAAGTTCGAAAATTCGTAAAGGAATAACTTAAATTTCATCCGGTCTTCATTATGTCCAAGTTTAACCTCGTTCAATACAGGTTCAATTTTTGTATGAATAAAATATCGGTTTTCAACATAATTTGAAAGAAAGTTTGTGGATAGCTTATTTTCGATACACTCCTTATTGTACCGATTAGAAAAGATTTCCGTTATTTCGCTAAACTCAGCAAGTAATGTTTATGAACATTTAGTCGGACTCACAAGTGACATAGACGCAATGTTTCGTCCTATAAAGGGTGTACCGTTTAAAATCCGTACACATAACATTAATTCTCAAAATTCGAGTTTCTATCCGATTATCACCAAATTTTCAGGGAGTAAAAAAAACAATTAAAGTTAGTTTTGGTATCATTAATTTAATATATTTCGCCTTTACATCCGAATGCGTGAACCTTGGCCTTAACTCCAGTCAACAGATTCTGCACGAACCCATGCTTTCTTCATTTCTTCTACACTATTCACCACTTTAGGTCATTTTAGAAGGTGCCCCTTCTTAATGGCCCAGTATTTTTATTATTATTTAGGCGCAGCTCCGGTGTGTCTGAGGGATTCAGATCATTCGTCACATAGTCGATATCAGTTGCCTTCGTGTAATGACATAATGCCAAATCCGGCAAGAAGATCGTCGGACCGTCGTGAGCATTCCAAATACACCTGTCCATTCATGATGCTGGCGGTAATGAAAGGTGTACTCCGCTGTCCGCAAGTACAATTCGCTGGCCAAATTGAGAACTACTTGGCGAACTTTGAAGTCTTCTTTGTCCGGAGATTCTCGGGAACATCAAACTAATTCTTGGATCTGGTTGAAGTCCACCTTCACATATGTCTCGTCATCCATTTCGCATCAGTGTGGTTTCGTTAACTTCTCATCGTACAACTTCCAGGCACAACTTTTTGCGACCGGATTCTGTTTCTGTTGTCACGGTTTGAGGGACTTCTGGACCTTTAACTAACATAGACCAGCTCGAGTTTTGGTATTCTGCACGAAAGTCTTGCTCACATCCAATTGTTTAGCCACATTTCAAACTGAGGCGTTCGGTTTCAAGGCCCCAACGACGTGATCGTTCGTGTTGACCGGACGGCTTTTTTTTGCAGAATCTTCGCTTCCGATCAGACGTTCATCGAACTGTTTCATGATACCATACACCGTGGAATTCGCGATTGCCAACTTTGTTTTCAGATGACACGATGCACAGTGATTCCATTCCATACAAAACGCAGTTAAAAGTCTAGCATTACAATTTACATAGCTAAGTTAAGTGTTTCCAAATATTTTGGTGCCGCTGATTTCAAATATATTGTCGAATCAGACCACACTTCCTACATATGGCCATTTTATGCCCTAATCAAGTATCCGGAACAACTGTTTAAAGGGTAAATTCATTAGTCTCGTCCTAAATCATTACGACTCTTTTCAAAGCCATTTGTTCATAAAAGTTAGGAGGCAAAGCGTTGCGGAGAACAATGTACTGCTCAAAGTGGCGATGTCATGATCTTTCGGAAGCTCCGGAACATTCGTAAAATTTAATAATTCAGCTTTTCGAAACCAAATAGATGAAGTGAATCTTAGAATTCTGCAAAACTAGATAGGTTTGTTCCTTTTCCAAAAATTAAATGACTTTATTTTTTCATTTTGTCATTAGGGTGTGCCATTTTTAAATAGGGTTGTCCAAACAACGAAATATTAGAAAGAATATATTTTTCAATGAATTATAACTTTCGAGCTTTTGGAACTCTTCTGAACTTTTCGAAACTTTTTGGAAAATAATGGGTTATTGTTTTTAGCATAACTATGAATATTTATTTTAAAAAAATCTTTTTTATATAAATCATTTATAGAAATGTCCAGTTTTTATTATTATGGTGTCGACTAAAATTTTCCTGTTAATGTTTATGTTTCATTTTAACAAATTTCAACTAAGGAAATTCAGAAGATATAACATTAAGTCACTTTAATGACTGCAATGCTTTATTCTAATATTTGTGAACATTTGTTTTACCCTTTTTACATAAGAAGGGAAAACAAATCGCCTTTGGTTCGAGGCATATCCGAGGAAAATCACCTTTGGTCCGAGGTCCGGAGTACCAAATGATATATACCATTCGACTCAGCTAGTCAAGCTTGTAATTTTTGGGCTTTAACTACCAACTTCTGGGATATATAAGATAACAGAAATGCTTTCTACAACGCAGCAAACGCGGTTAAATAAAGTTAACGTATGAAATGACAATAATAACTGAAATTTATCGCTTTGAAAATGAGAAATGGGAATGCTTCTTTCCAAGAAGGCAGGATACAGGATCGTTTCTCTTTAAGTATCCCGGACATTGCATCAGCAATTGGTTTTCTAAGCAATATATCTATTATTTCGAAATCTAAAATGGGTTACTACAGTGAGCTCGTTTTCACATTACGTATAAATTTATTTGAAAATAAAAACTAAAATTAATCCACCTATCGTGAGATCTGATCCTTTTAGCACTCTCCTGGAAGTAGTACGAATAAGAACCCGGATGTGATCATTATGGTCCTGGAAACTTGATATCATCACCATTGCACTTATATTTTAGTTCTCTTGTTATTTGATGTGTCACATGATGGGTTTTGATCCAAATCTGAATAAGGCCACTTTCCCGGGAGTAGCCGAAACATCAACCCGGGTGAGGTCAATGTAGTTCTGGACTTTTGCCATTGCACTTATTTTTGAATTTTCATGTTATTTGAGGTGCCGCTTGATGGGTTTTGATCTTAAGCCGAAATTGATCGCTTTCGCACCGGAACCAATAAACCGATTCTTCGATAATTCAAATTCAGCAAAGCAAAGGACAGTACCTCTCATTTGGCGATTGTTTTATTCAAATAGGTGCAGTAGTTGCTTGGGAAACTGAGCTAGAAGTTGACAATAAAATTTAGTTCTTGTAATAAAAGAACATAAGATCTTTTTATTTGAGGGACTTCTGTTGAGTTCAAAAAGGATCTCTATAAACTATAAAGAGCGTCCTCTTCTGTATTTTGAGAGTTTATTTCCGATAACTGTTGTGAACCTGTATACAATTGTGTTTAAGTTAAATTTCGGCAAATGTGTCCTATGTGGTGACTCCCAACATTAAACCTTTCCGTAAGGGTCAAACTTTTGCGACAACATTGTAACATTTCTTTTCCGAGTGAACAAGGTCAAGGAAGAAAAGAGAAAAGACCAGGTGTTCACTTTGGGATAACTTAGTCAGTATGGCGGAAAAGCTATATCCTACGGAAACAGTGATGGATAACATGAGGCAATGATTCAAAAACATAAGGAGAAACCCGATAAGTTAGATTCAGTTTTGATCCAAACCTATAATTTCAAAACGAGGACACAGCAAGCAGGAGAATTTGCAAGTGATTTTTTTTCACCAAAGCATCAATCAGAACATTGCGAGTTTCAGAATCAGAACAATCAGAACATTACGACAACTACAATGAATAAAGAACGGTGTACAACCCTAACCAATACTACTCTAAGTTTAATTTTCTAACAGTAGGTAAGCGATCAAAGTACCACGTTAAAATGGACTAAATATTCATTGCATAAAATATAACGAGGAACAAGAGGGACCATCAGGGCACCCATGTGAAACGATTTGGATAAGCAGCATGGGACTGCCTCCTCTCTATTGTAACCAGGGCCTTGTATTTGGGAAACTCTAAAACGAACTTGATTATTTAATTTTTTTCACGCACTCTGTTCAGCGCATCATTTAGATATCGAATCGCAGCAAGTCATGCTTTGAAAATGAAGTGTTTTGCTTTTGCTGTGTTATTTTCGCAAAAATAAAATTAAAAATTATTCCTTTTTCAAACTATAGTAAATGGTGAAATTATAGTTTTCCGAGTGCTTTGAGAGCAAAAATAAATGTCCCCCTTTAAGCGTAAAGACTTTTGATTTCAGCAGTGCATAGACTCGAGTTAAAGCAGTCTCAGTATGCCCTTTCAGAGGCGATTATTGACACTGTCAATTTTTGAAAAAATGGTGGGAATAAATATTTTTATTTCAGTGAAAGCTCAATCTTCAGCAAGATTATAATGGAAATGATGATGGCAACCGCTTTTTAATTCGTGCACATCGATGAAACTCGATAGAGACACGAATGAAGCGATGGGAAACTTTTTGAAGAAATACAGTGCGGAGCTCTGTTGTGACGTTGATTGTGTTGCTAGTTCGTTGCGAGGCAACTCGGTGTGGATAGAAAACTGAAAATCAATTGTCGCTTCGATTTTGTTGATTGATGGTGATATTGTGACGCCAACATTAATTTTTCGCTCTTCTCTTGCCAATATGTGCCATACATTTAAATGCGCATATAATTAAGAGCATGTTACGCTGAAAAAAAAAAATTTATTTTGAATATTTTGCTATCAAACTAAATTTCCCGCAATCCTAGAACCATTTTTTTAGATATTATTTACTGCTAAACGAATCCGAAGAAAGAAGGTTCTCAAGTGGTCATAACATCTTTCACAAGAACATTTTCAAAATCTCTATGGTCTTATAAAGGTTTTATCTACTTGTTTTCACAACCGTCCTAAGAGTGGACAACATTGTTCAAATTTTGGATTTATAGAAGCACAGAGAAGGTTTTTGAATAGCAGCAGGGTAAATGCACCCTTCTTTTTGGGAAAATGCTCTTTGAACTTGGGAAAAATGCTCCTTTGATGTGTTTGTCCGGTATAATGCAATCGGAGATATTAACCTTCTGGTTAGCGCTTGCCGGTTGTTTTGACGGGTCTTAAGTTTCTTCAAGATTGTATAGCGGAGCTTTGACGGGTTTAATTTTCATTTTGACGAGTCTTAATTTCATTTCGACGGGTCTTAATTTCGTTTTGACGACTCTTAAATTCAGAAACTTAAGGCCCGTCAAATCTACCAAGAAGATTGCGGAGAGAAGCTCCGCTACACAATCTTGAAGAAACTTACGACCCGTCAAAACATCCGGTAAGCACTAACCAGAAGGTTAATACCTTTGATTGCATCTAAGGAGCGTTTTTTCAAAGTTTTCAAAGCATTTCCGCAAAAAGAAAGGTGCCCCTTCCAATTTTTGAATGTAGTTGTATCAACAGGAATAAAACGAAAACTATAACTTGGGATTTCTTTACAAGACATGCTCAAGATTCGGTCGATGAAACCTTGTAGGCATTTATCTTATTTCTTTTCAAAGGTAAGGGAACAGATAAGTGTGCTGATCACCTTCGTATGGATCCCTTCACATCGCTCACTCCCCGGCAATGAGAAAGCGGACTCATTCGTAAAGGTGGGTGTACAGGAAAGCGATTTGTATGATAGACAAATTTCACACATGGGAAAATTCATTTTTTTCCATTTAGTACGTTAAGGTCTCCTTTCGAGTTATATTTTCTAGATGCTTATTTTTTAATTTTATATTATTTTCTATAAGAGATGTGTTTAGGTCTCGCTCCCAAAGGCATCATTATGGTTGGTTTGAATCGGTACTAATCTTTAAATATATACTCGTGCATCTCTCTAGACCAACTAAAGGTGGAATAATCTGAGAGCAAAGATAAACAAAAATTCAGCATATCGTTTACAACCCATTTATCACACAAGCCAGTGAATTTTCGTGGAAGTGCAGAAGATTTCTCGGCTTCAAATAAAGCGAGTATCACGCCAACGCATTCCTAACCTTTGCTTATTTGACCTGCATTCGGGTGATGTATGTTTTATGTTATTATTTTAACTGTTCCTTTTGTAATACAAAAAAGCGGGCTCTCCATAAAACAACGCTGCTGCTGTCCTTGAATTTCAATGGGTGACCCACATGATCTAGGAATCAAATATTTTTAAGTTCACATTTTCTCTCTCTTTAGAAACAATCCAACCTGATTGTTGGTATAATATGTTCACTTAAATATTTAGAACTATGAACAAATGTTGGCACCCGATTGAATGGGAATGCATACTCCCCGGTGCTAACAATTCACGTTTTTCGATCATTTGGGCATTGCCAATTGATAGCATTTTTGCCAATTGTTCAGTCTTATTGTTGGAAGGTAATTCATAAAAATCCCGTAGATGCGAAACAGTGATGTGCAAAATTCTACATATAATTCAATTTATAATATAGAACGTTTTACTCAAATTAAGTGAAATAAAATTTTCGAGTGAGATGTGGTGTTCTAAAGCGAATTCTTTGCTAATCAGATGACTGGTTTCCCTGGTTTGCTACATTTTGGGTGCTCTGAATGTTGTTCTTAACTTTTTTCGCGAAGTAAACTTTACAATTGAAGTGAGAAACTGTGATTGAACTGTGAAAATTTTTCAGTATTTTTTATGCCGGTCATCAAAGTGAATTGCATTCCACCCATTTTATGGAATTTTTTGACTTCATGCTATATACTGAATGTCAAGAAGATGCCTCGAACAACTGCACGGAAACTCAATTAAAGTTAATATCATTCTTATTAATTAATATATTCAACATTCAATGGGCTGTCTCTAAGGACAATAACTGGTTGTGGATGGGGACGCTGACATCATTATTGCGTGGCTTAGTTGGTGCGACGAGTTGAAGTTTCGCCGAGTTCGACCGCTAGTGGGTCGAATTGTTAAGTGCACATCAGCTGGATGTCTGGTGGATGACTCATTGTTCAATTTTGCCAGCAGCACTGTGCTGCATAATACAGATATGGTTGACCTTTTAACCGTTGTTCAAAAGATAAGCTTCTAGTAGAATTAAAAGGAATTTGCTCGCGTTTACTAGCGAAAATTTTAAAAAAGTGTTTCAATGTTTTATTTTTTTATTTAAAAAAAAAGTGATCATATGAAGTGTTAATTTTAAATTCTCCTAGTTTCCCAATCACAATCGTTCTACTAATACGCTCAAAAAATGTTTTTTTAAATAGTGTTTCTAAAAAAAGTGAAGGTGAGTAAATTAAGTCTAAGAAAAAAGTTCTAAAGGGTGTATTCGATAAAAATGGCACACACATATAAACTCATAAAAATTAAACTGATAATCGGATTTTCTTGAAATTTTCAAGGACTGAAGAACTACTAATGAGTTTTGATTTACAACATTTGTTTTATTCAATTTCGTCTCCCATCCCGAATGCCCGCACCTTCCTTTTCACTCCACCCATCAAATTTTGTACAACCGATTTTCCCAGTGTTTTTGTTGTTTAACCCAAATTTTCTTCAATTCTAGCTCTGTTTTTATAGTTTTGGGATGTTTGCGAAGTTCAGTTTTCATAATTGCCCAGAATTTTTCAATTGGACGAAGTTCCGGTGAATTTGGTGGGTTCATATCCTTTGGCACAAAATTGCCTCGTTGGTTCGGTACCACTCCAATACGTTTCGAGCGTAGTGGCAGGATGCTAGATCAGGCCAAAACAGAGTTGATCCTTTGTGCTTCTTAATGAATGGCAAGAGACGCTTCTTAAGGCACTCTTCCGTGTAAATCTCACCGTTTATTGTTCCGGAAGTGATGAAGGGAGCACTTATTTCACCACATCCGCAAATCGCCTGCCAGATTAGAAACTTCTTTGCAAATTTCGATAGTTTCTTCTTTCGAACATCCTCCGGAACATCAAACTTCGACTTGGCAACGAAATATTCTTGCCCAGGAAGTTGACGGAAGTCGGCCTTGACGTATGCTTCGTCATCCATCACGATGCAACCGGATTTGGTGAGCAGCTTCGTGTAAAGTTTCCGGGCGCGGGTTTTCGCAGTGATGTTTTGTTTTTCATTCCGGTTTGGGGCTTTTTGCACTTTGTAAACATGTAACCCAGCACGCTTCATAGTTTTCTGCACAAAACCGACTGACACCTTAGACTTTTTAGCGACATCTCGAATTGACATGTTTAGTGTTGCGAGAAATTTGGTTGGATTGCAAATTATCCAAAACAAAGTGAGTTTTTCATAGCGAATCATTCTCCAAATCATATGTGCATTTGATTTTATGGTGATTATTGGCCCGAAAAGAGCCAAAAATTAATGCCCCTCGGAGATTCTGCAAGTTTACATCAACGAAAACAAAATTGAAACAAATATATTCGATAAATTAATCATGAATTTCCTGAAAATGTATGGAATTCAATAAGGTTATCTAAAAGAATGCCGAAATTGGGCTTAGATCTACAGTGCATATGTATTACATGTGAAATTTGCATATATTTTTCCACATTTCAATTATTTCATATATTTCAATATGGCAATTGGAAGAAATCACAGTTCTTCCATAAAGCCAATTTAGATTCGCAATGACTTCTATTAGAGATGAGATTTATTTATTTAAGAGACTTTCAGTCGGTAGCTGGTTCATCTCCTACCGACTACTGTTAAACTATTTGGACAATTAATGACTTACCTCAATGCCAATTTACAGTTGAATGTATTTATTGATGGCAAAATGGTTTTAAAAAGCTTTTTCAACTGACCATAATAAGATAAAATGAATAGGTCCTTGAACGGCATTTCAAAACAGCATTTTACGAGTTCTTAAAGTCAAAATAAAATCTTGGATAGGATTAAAAGGAATTTTAGAAGACAAGGTTTTAAGATCGTTGTAAAGAAGTTGTGTAGGTTCTCATAAACCTGACTTAAATTTGAAACCTATTGGCACCTTTTGCTGCCATAATAAACCCAAATTGATATCTAGTGGCTTTAATAAAACTTTAATAAGACTAAATAAAGCTGGATGGTTTTGGCAATGTTACTTGGGGAACTTTCACCCAAGAAGAGCGAAGTTCCAGTCCAGAAA
This sequence comes from Aedes japonicus, assembly GCA_034211315.2. NCBI lineage: Eukaryota > Metazoa > Arthropoda > Insecta > Diptera > Culicidae > Aedes > Aedes japonicus. Next base: position 73,606 of record JASCZW010005547.1, read on the forward strand.
AGCGGACAACAAAAGAGTGCATTAACTTTCTTAGCTTCGTCACTCCCAACAACCTTTATAAATATAAATATACATATGCTTTCTCGCCAAGAAAAGGATCCCGCACAATCCTATCCAACTTCCAACTCCAGATGTCTATGAAGGTCGCATGAGTTCTCAGGTTCTCAGGACATTTAATCTACACTTCCCCCCCATCGCGTTGCTGATCATAAGGACCTGGTCAGGTGTTATGCGAAGAGATCGATGGATGAAGAGCCTGTCACGCCCAAGGCAGCTCTTCTGGCGCTTCCATGGTCTCTACAAACGCCAAACCAGGATTATGTATGGTCGGAAAATGCTATGCTTAGATATGCTATGATGATATTGTGACGCCCTGATTGCAACAGTTTCTTCGATCCCACCGATTGGTTTTATTCTGGCTATCGAGGGCGCGTTTCTAGTGCTGTAAGTGTGAACTTGCTTTGGAAAAGACATTTTCTCCCCTATATTCGCGAGTTTCACGTTAGAGCCTCTGCTCACGGGCCCACCCTAATATTTATGTGGGCTAGACGATCAAATCCTGATGAAATTTTTTTTTTCAGATTATTCCACTGCTAAGGAAAGGCTTCCTTGCTACAATTTATGGTAGTATTACATCATTATCATCATCATTATCAATCAATGATTCAAAAAAAATGAAATGCAAGAGATAATAGCAATTCCACGATAGTTCCGAATGTCAGATTTTTAGCCGTTTTGAAACCTAGGAAGTAGACAGGAACTTTTTCACGAATTGCGAAAAAAAAACCAGATTCAAGACATATTCAGAAGCCAGAACAAGCTTGAAGCTCCAAAGTAACAATTTGTGAAGAACGTATGGCCATGACTTTCGTAGAGCAAATCCTACGTTAAAATTGTTTATTTTTTTATGGGGGTACACTTTTACTGCCAATTCGAATGCATTTCAAAGATGGATCACTAAGAACTTCTTAGTATGAAGGTTGATATTGTCGTGTGATCCAAGATTGCCAGGAAGGTCGTGGCAGAATTAAAACACCGGTCAAATATGGCGATCCGGGATGTTGCTAGAATGTCGATGATGTTGTTCTGTTTTGTCCAGAAAACCACGAATCGGTCTGAACTGCATTCCTACGAAGTGCAGAGGGTCTTAAACAGGAGTGTGTAGCAAAATGTCGCTGCTCAAACCCGTGCCCAGAAGCTCTCCATGCAGTTGTTCGCCAATCCACATTGCATCATGATGGACGACAAAGCCAATTTCAAGTTTGACGTTCATGAAGATGTTTGGAAGAAGACGATATTTCTAATCTAGTAGGTGCAGTTCCGGCCAAATTAGCGCTTCTTGAATTTTACCCAGTTGAAAAAATTTAGCCTATCATGGAGGCAACACTTTGTAAGAGTTCCAAAACGATCGAAAATTAGTTAGAATTGAAGAAAATCTGAAAGAAAGTGACCAAACAGGTAGGAAAAGTTTTAAATGTACGAAAAGATAAAGATAAGATAAAAGATAAATGTACGTGCATTTGGAATGGGAAAAGTGAAATTAAGAAATCAAGTGAAATAGATAAGACAAATCATAGGTTATTAGTGAATCTTCATTTTCATGTGTTTTAAAACAATCTGAGAAGAGGTCGAATTTTGGTGAATATTTTTGTTTTTGCCATTTTCTGCGAATACATTCTTTAGTTATCCGATTATGTCCTAAAATGCACAGTGCCAATACAGAACTAAAATACAAGAAAGATCATTGACGTAACTACTGGGGGTGCCTAGGGTGCCAGGCTCCCTCCAGAATTCGGTAGCCCCCCCCCCAGGATTTTTCCCTAATACATTTCTAATTTGAAATAAATCACTATTCATAACCTCTACGGAATTGTACGGATTTTGTTTCCTCAGTGTTTTTGTTGTTTTTGAACTTTGCTAAATGTAGTTTATAGCCCAAAAATTTATTGAATTACAATGATAAATATACTCAATCGCCGCATATTATAACTAGACTAGAGTATGTCATGTTTAAATTAGGAGGGAGGGCAAACTGTTTTTTCACGGTATGGCAACCGGAAGCCGCCATATTGGATTTCAAAATTGTGTTGAGCATCGATTCCCGGTCTATGGACATTATCCCAATTCCAAACTATTGCATATCGGTATTTAGTTTTACCCTATTTCGCAAAAACGGTAGAGCATTTTCTGGAATTCATTTTCCAGAGGCCATTTTCTAGAAGCCATTTTTCAAAGCTCATTTCCCAGAGGCCACATTCCGCAATGACAAATTTTCCAAAAAGGAACTCTGTCCTCGTTTTTTCGGAAAATGTATGCATTCCTAAAAACATTTTTCGGAATGACTATGTGTTAGAGCGGATGTTCTTCTCTTTTCGAGAAATTGATTGTTTTCCTGAATCAATTTTTCTGATGCTATTCCCCAGACGTCATTCCCATGAATCTTTTTTCCAAAGGTCCCGGATGGAGTAGATCTTTGTCCTTTTGATTTCCGGAAATAATTACTTTTTTGAAACCATTATTCAGATGCTGTTTCCAGAGTTCATTTCCCGGAAAGCATTTCTTAGAGCCCATTAACCAGAAGCCATTTTCCTGAGACGTTCTTTGTCCCTATTTTTTTGGGAAGGTATTGCTTTCCCGTATTTTCCAGATGTTATTCCCCAAAGTCCATTTTCCAGAGGCTATTTTCTAGAGGTAATTTCCCAAAGGCCACTTTCCAGACGCCATTTCCCGGAATGACTATCTTTTCGGGAGATGATTGCGTTTCCGTAAAATGGCCATTTTACAAAGGCTTAATGAAGACTGTTCTTAAAAATTTAAAGATTCAACACAGTTCAAAACGGTAGATGTATTTGTTATTTTCGCTTATACTGTAGTTGTTTAAATTTTTTTGCCATACCATCAAACATTTTCGAAAATTTTTCATGGAACTTCGATGCCCTGGAATACTACCAATGTCAATCAAATTCTCAAGTTTAACCTCTAATCACCCATGCATGTTTCTTTCGAAATGCCGTGAAGTTCTCAGAAGGTATTTAATGAAACAATCCTTGGAGTTCTCCTTCAAATTTTTGAACTCTCTTTAGAAGTATAGCTCGATTGAACTTATAAGTTTTCGTTGTATTTTCTTTGGAATTCTACTCAAACCAACCTTGGGTGATGATTTGCTCACATAATTTTCAAAGAGTTAATAAAAAACTAAAATCGAATTCCATCGAATGGTTTAAAAATATCCACATTGCGGAACTGAAAAAAAATCTTTGAATAAAGGGTGATACGGTCAAAATTTGGTCAAGGGAAAACGCGTGTAAATGGGTGAAATCGTTTATTTAAAAAATCAAATTAAATTTCTTTTAAAGTTCAATTAGTATAAAATTCAGGAAAAATATTCAGTTAGGCTTCCGCTTTTCCAAATCCGAATTGCCGGGCCTTACGCTTGACCCCTGCCATCAGATTTTGTACAGCCACCTTGTCCACCTTCTTTGCCGCAGAAAGCCAGTTTGCCTTGAACTGCTGCTCGTCATTAGCAGTTTTTTTGGTCTTCTTTAGATTCCGCTTGACAATAGCCCAGTATTTCTCAATTGGGTGGAGCTCTGGCGTGTTGGGAGGGTTCTTGTCCTTGGGAACCACCTGCACGTTGTTGGCGGCGTACCACTCCATGGCCTTTTTACCGTAATGGCAAGATGCCAAATCCGGCCAAAACAGTACGGAACAACCGTGTTTCTTCAGGAGAGGCAGCAGACGTTTATTCAAACACTCTTTCACGTAAATTTCTTGGTTGACAGTCCCGGAAGCTATGAAAATGCTGCTTTTCAAGCCACAGGTACAGATGGCTTGCCAAACCAGATATTTCTTTGCGAACTTTGACAGTTTCGTGTGCTTGAAAATATCTGCTACCTTTCCCCTTCCTTTTGCCGTATAAAACTCCTGTCGCGGAAGCTGCTTGTAGTCGGCTTTGACGTAGGTTTCGTCGTCCATTACCACGCAGTCAAATTTCGTCAGCATCGTCGTGTACGGCCTCCGGGATCGCGCTTTGGCCGTCGTATTTTGGTTATCATCGCGATTTGGAGTCACTACCTTCTTGTAAGTCGATAGTCCGGCTCGTTTTTTGGTTCGATGCACGGTTGTAGACGATACACCCAGCTTATTTGCGGCATCTCGGAGAGATAGGTTAGGGTTTCGCTTGAAACTACCGGCAACTCTCTTTGTCGTCTCAGCGGCTTCCGGTTTTCGATTTCTCCCCGATCCAGACTTCCTGGCTGTCGACAAACGTTCCCCAAACACTTTAATTACATTTGTAACGGTTGATTTGGCAACTTTTAGCGATTTTGCAACTTTGCGTGCGAGTAGCTCGGATTTTCCCGATGCACGAGCAAAATTTTGATACGCTGGTCTTCTTGCTTGGACGGCATTTTGACAGCTGAAGAGTGAATTCCAAAATCAAAATAGGAGCAACATTCTACACACACACACCTTCAAAATGAGGGGTGTTCAGGTTTTTTAAATGCAAAATTGAAAGAAATACGTCGAGTTGATATTGACCAAATTTTGACCGTATCGCCCTTTATTTAAATTACTTTCTTTTAATTTACTAATATTTTGACTGAAGGTAAATTCAATAAGTTTAATATGAGAAGTAAAGTTGCTGAGTTTCGAAGTGTTTGCATTTTAATTTTACGTATCGATTGGCTTATAGAATTCCGCAAAATAAACAAAATGAATAATGAAAAATTAAAAGATAGGTAGGTATATCCTAATACTTCAGAGATTTGGATTCTTCCAAGAAAACATAGTCGTGGAAAACGTTCCAGGTTTTTCCATTTTTTAGTTTATTTTGATAGTTATTTTTGAAAAAAAAAAGAATATTGGCACCCCTGTCACGGGTTATTGGGGTACCATACCCATGGTATTTGCAGACTTTTCTGCGAGGTGCAACTTTAAGCTAATAGCTGCATATCAAAACGCTTAATTTGAAAATATCACTAATCATACGCAAACCGTAGGGCCGATATTATATTGACAACAAATTTACTTCTCTACTGTTCATTCAGAACACCAAAAATTCTGATTCCATTCATCTAACGTTGATAATTCCGGAACAATTGTAAGCGAAGCTTGTGTTTTTCCTCAACTAGTATCTTCATCGGAAAACGATAGTACGAAAAATAAGATAGAATTGTCTGATATTGGTACGCGTGAGTCTGGACCAGTCCAACCTTCCATTTGTTTTCCAAAAACGCTCGTTCTCATCTACATTCTACGTAGCAATGATAAAGTACAAGCAGTGGATTTTAAGAAGGCTCGTCGACATTTAAGAAGGCTCGTGAAGATCTAGCAATGAATAAAGGCCCACGTGAGCTTGGCAGTTTAACTCAAACCAGGTGATGCTGTCGTTTTGAAAGTCCTTGGGCATTACCTAATTAAAAACTATGCGGCGATCAAAGGAGCGCTTCAAGCCCAAATCGATGATGGTAAACACATGGAATCAGTTCAAGCTATTTGCATAATTTTGAATAGCATAGCTCAAAATACCTGCAGAGATAAACTGATTCATGAGGCCTACTAAAAACTGATAAAAATTCAGATGGGACTGACTTGCTATTACCGGCAGTGCAATTAATTTATGTTTTTTTTCTGTTTCTTTATTAGGTAATCGACAATGTTGTAGGACTCTGGAGAAGCGGTGCAACAACATGTCGTTTGCTGAGTCAGCTGACTCTTTATCGCGTTTAGATAAGGCAAATGGGCAGGAGTTTATATACCATTATTCAGATGTTCTAAATATAATACAACAAGACCTGAAAGCCGAAGCAACTGTCGTTCGAAAAAATTTGCACTATAACCGATTTTCAAATCTGGCAATTTTAAGCATTGATAACGGAGTTGTGAAGGAATCAGTATCAACCGACACAATGTAATCCAAACCAATCCAATTTTTTGTATAAATTTAAAATGTTCTTTGACGAGGCCGGTGCCGGTACGTATCTATAAATAGAATGAATAAGTGAGCTTGTTCTGATTCATCAATACAAATAACCTGTCCTTATTCCAATAAACGAAAAAAATCTTTCGGGCAGGCCCCCTCCAGGCCCCCTCCAGGCCCCCTCCAGACTAATTGTCTAGCTCCGCCAATGAGAAAGATATCTCTCGTTTTCCATATGTGTTAGTTGAACTAATAACCGATCAAAATTATTGTCATTTCCGAATCGGGAATCGCCAACTTTGGCTTGTTGATACTCGGACTCAAGACTTGGAGACACACTTGGGTCTGGCTATATTTGAGTTAAAATGTTTAAATCTGATTAAAAACCCACCCAAACCAGCATCGCGAAACCGGGTCAACATCATTTCATCCGTACTGTCAATAGTATCTCTATCAAATCCACATTGCTTTAAACACATATTAAATCGACCTAGAGCCCAGCACCCGGAGCGAACGAACGCCGATTCTTAAAGCTGACCGAGTCTCAACAAGAATGTCAACGACATTCACAGCGAAAATTCTCGGAAGCTCAGTCTCAGGTTGTTTGTTGGCAGGCGGAACGGCTTTCCTCATTTCACAGTGCCGATCCCTGCCAGTCTGCTAAAGTGCTTTAGGTTTGGGTGTCCTTGCAATCTCAACGGAAGAATGTGGGCTCGACGACGTTGGGAAGAAAAACAAAATAAATGCTCCGAAGTAAGAAGCCCCGAAACTTTATGGGAAGCTCGTAAAAATATTTCTTTATACCTTACTTTCGTCAGGCTTTCTGTGGCACTCGTGAAACACAGCCTCCATCTCCAGGCCCGGCAGTTAGTTGTCTCCTCCTTTTGGTGCCGACATCGAGTAGTGTGACGACGGGAGCTTCGAAGGCTGCTTTTTCAAGTTCAACCTACTTTTTTTTTTCCGCCCGGCACATACATCCGAACGCACACATTCTTACAGGGCGGAAAACTCGCATGTCGCGTCTTGGAGTTGCCCCAGCAGAATTCTGCCGAAGGCGACGACTGGCGGACGGATATTTAGTGCTCCGACAAAAGGCGAATCTGTCGTTTTGTTTCCACTTTTGGTTTCCATCGACCGACTTCGACCCAGGTTGATTCTCCGCGGAAGCAGCCCCAAAAAATCATAAATAAGAAGTCCCAGCGAAGAAAACGATAATGGCGAAGGACTAAGTTGAGGCGGAAGTGAAAGTCTCGTCTCTCCGAAAGGCAGCTTGGCTCGGTTCTTATGTGTAAGCATTTCTCAACATAAATACCAACCGAATCACACACACACACACACGTTCACTCAACTTTTATGAGTGTTTTGGATTCGGAGCGCCGGGTAAAAGAAGGCACCTCTTGTGAGACGGAGATAAACGCACACGGGAAGCTTCTTTGCAGCAGGGACGGAAGGGCAAAAAAACGCAACGTGCTCATATGCTGCTCCTGTCGTTGTTGTCGTTGTTGTTGTTGCCAGCCATCATCGGAATTGCGTTTACTGCAACCGGCACCGGCCGCCGAGAAGCAAGAAAAATCTCAGCAGCCGACGGAAAGAAAAAGATGAAAAATGTTCGTAATTTCAGCGCTGCCTTTAGGAGAAGAAGCAGAAGAAGCGCCGCCACGAAGCTCAAGGATCATCATCTGCCTGCACAGGACGACGCGAGTAGCTAGCTACCTAAGAAGCGATGAGATTTTCAATTGATTTTTCACCCACTGACTGCTGCTGCTGCTGCTGCTGATGGCGCGCTGGTGGAGTGGTTCTTACTTTGTGCCGAGTTTTCTTATTACTTATGGTGGGAAAAAGTTTGTCCTTGGTGAAGAGAGGTTTTTTTTCTCTGTTCTTCAAGTGTGCAACTTAGCGAATCTTTGCAGGATGCTGGATGAAATATGGTTTGAGAAATTGTGATGGTGGTTTTTTTTGGATGGTGGATGGGACGGCAGTTTTTCACGAATGGTACGAATGCTTAAACCAATTTAAGTGTTTGCAGAAAAAACGGATTTTTTGGAAAGTTACCTCATTTAAAGGGATTGAACGGTAATATCGATGTAAAACTAAACAGATAGAGAGAATCATTTAATTTTTTGCTTTATCTAATGCACATTAAAAGCATGCTGGATTTGACATAAACAAATGGGATCTTTCACGTAAATTTAAGTTGCATGAAAGATTGTAAAAAATATTGTATGCTGTTTGAAAGATTGCAAACAATTAGCTGTGGCTTGGAATTACACGAGGGAAAATTTTACACGTCTGTTAAAATTGATTATTTGTTAAAGGTTTTGTAAAGGTTTTCATGGAAGAGAAAAACAAGCTACTTGTTATGATAAAACTATATCTAAAATAGCCATTTATTAGATTTGAGCAATATTAATCTCTTAAGATCTTTTTTATAATTTTTAGATGTAAGTATCACTGTTATAAGCTTACAAGAAGGTAACGTCTGGCGTGAAAAAAAAGGCAATGGGATTCCGAAAGATCTTTTTAAACTATCACGAGCAAATTTATTTGAATTCCACTACTAAATATTGTATGAGCGTATCTTTTGACAGTTTTCTTCAGTGTGGAGTGCTTTTTTAAAGGTTTTTAAAAAGTGAAGAAATGTAGTGTTAGTTTAAATTTTTCGAGTTTTTCAAATTACATCAGTTCTACTAATGCACTCGCAAGAATGTTAATAATAGTAATTTAATAGAATTCCATAAAGAAAGCATCGAAACAAATTAAAATACCAATTTCAAAACGCTCGAGGATTAGATACATTTGAATAAAGTAATGTTCTTGGATTTTTTTCAGCTCTCTTATCAAAGAGTGGTAGCACACATATTGGAAATCAATGTAACTCAAGTAAGTCACAATACTTGATGGAAGAGTTGAACCAAAATTTCATATTGGACAACCACTTCAAAAATCCAGATCATGTTATAAATTCGCAAAGTAGTTGAATTTGGCTAAATCAACCGTGTGCAGGGTTCTTAAGAATTTCCGTGAGTGGCATACAATCGATTGCCAGGATCATAGCAAGGGCAAACATACTTTTGGATATAAAAATTATTAAACAATCCCTATAAAAAATAAACTTGTTCCATAAAAGGGCAACCATGACCAATATAACTCATGCCAATATCCATAAAAATATGAAAATGACATTTAAAATTTATCGATTTGATTCATTATTTATGTAAAATTTAGCAATAAAAAGTCAAAAACATACCATTATATACCTATCTTACCATTATATATCTTTATAATGGTCGATAAGATTACCCATAAACATGTGAAAACTGATCTGCACTGCTCAATGGCGTTCCTTAAACTTGCAATATTGATCCTCAGAATATTACCTTTGTGCAATGAAATATATGCAGTTGTACCATAAACTATCGAAAATGTTCCGTAAATGAATTGACAATGATCCATTTAACGATGAATAGTTAACTATAAACTTGTGAATATGGTCCATAGTACATCAGCTTTGTGCACTAAAACATAAAGGTATAATCCTTAAATTATGCCTGCATTTGTTTACCCAAGTAACATTGCCAAAACCATCCAGATTTATTAAGTTTTACTAAAGTTTTATGAAAGCCACTAGAATTCAATTCGGTTTTATTATGGCAGCAAGAGATGCCAATAGGTTTCAAATTTTAGGCAGGTTTATAAGAACCTACACAGCTTCTTAACAACGATTTTATAACCTTGACTTCTAAAATTCCTTTTACTCCTATCGAAGGTTTTATTTAGACTTTATAACCTCATAAAAAGCTGTTTTGTAATGCCGTTTTAGGAATCATTCATATTATCTTATTATGGTCAGTTGAAAAAGCATTTTAAAACCATCTCGTCTCCAGTAAATGCATTCAACGGCTATTTGGCATTGAGGAAAGCTACCAAGCGACCAGATAGTTTTATAGTAGCCATTGCTAAGATAAATTGGCTTTTTGGCAAAACTGTTATTTCTTGCAATCGCCATATTGAAATATATGAAATGATTGAAATGTGGAAAAATAAATACACCAAATTTTAAAAGTAGTACAATTGAACTGTAGATCTGAAACAAACTTCGGTATTGGTTTAGATAACCTTTTTAATTCCATCAATTTTCAGAAGTTTCTTGATTAATTTATCGAATAAATTTCTTTCAATTTGGTTTTTGTTGTTGTAAGCTCTCATAATTTCCGAGGCGCTTTAATTTTCAGCTCATATCGTGCGAACATTCACCATAAAATTAAATGCGCATATGATTTGATGCATGATACGCTATAAAAAACTCAATTTGTCTTATATATTTTGCTATCAAACATAATTTCCCGCAACACTTGAACTTTTTTCTTAGCCATTATTTACTGTTGAATGAATCAGAAGAGCAGAGAATCGAACAAAGCAGAACAACAAAAACTAACCACGATATCGCCATGAAGTTTGACAGCTGTGGCCATTCGACCCTACACTGGTTTTGATGGCGGCCAATAGGTTTTATGATGGTTCTCAAGTGGTCATAACATCTCTCAGTAGAACATTTTCAAAATCTGTATGGTCTTAGAAAGGTTTTATCAATTTGTTTTCACAACCGTCTATAGAGTGGGCCACTTTGTACATATTTTGGCTTTAAAGATGCATAGAGGAGGTATTGGTGGACAAAACAGTTTTGACTGTAGTTTCATCAACAAGGTCGGGAGGAGTGCTATACGGCTGGAATAGAACTGAAATTGTTACTTGGGTAGTTTTGGGCACTGTTATTTAAATTTTAATCCACAAAGATTGGAAAATTGATACCAAACTGCGTTACTATTCAGGTTTTGCTTCAATTCTACTCGGTATAATTTTATTAAAAAAAAATCCGGCCTGTAGTTTTTTACATGCACGATGGCTCTTTTAGTGGTGTAATTGAGGATCGATTTCTCTTATGACAAAATTTAAAAAAAATAGTTCCCGAAGTTGTAAAATTGCCGGCATTGGCAATTAATTTATGAAACATTTTCAATACTTTATTGATCATATGCATATATTTTAGTTTACAAAGGCTGAATTCTGTGGATAAATTTTACAAGTTTTTCCGAATTGTTATTGAACCTTTTATGAACTATTCCCTATGCGTGTATGGGTAATCCGTATAGTTTTATCGATCATTTACCAGATATCTAATGGTACATTATTGACATTATATTGCTTAGTTGTAAAATAAGTATGGATCACATCGATATATTTTACGGATCATTTTCATTTTTTTTTATGGATTTTAATCAGAGCTTTATGGGGCGGAAACAAGTTTTTTTGAAGGAACGCCTATCTATTTTTTATCGATCATTTTTTCAAATTTAATGTTGCAAATTTCGGTCTACCCATAGTAAGCGTCGTAATGAAACTATCGGAAGTTGCATTTGAAGGTGCTGAGGACAATTAGGGCAAATACAGGGCTAAAATCTGGCTTAAATTTAAAGCAGGGTTGCACAAATTTATTTGGATTGGAATAAATTTTTTTTAAACATTTTTCATACAGATATCTGTGTGTGAAGATTACAGATTTTCGAGATAAACCAAGATTTTAATGATTTTTGGCAATTTTATGTCCACTCAAAAATCTCAAATTATATTTAAGGATTCAACTTTTTACCAACTATACTTTTAGTGTGATGTTTTAGGCCCATGTAAGAAACAGACAGTCTGAAAGTCAGTTTGCGTGTGTGCGATGTGAACCTTTGTTTTTTGTGCTTTGCAATTTTTTTGGTCAATAATTTTTCCGACCGGTCTCTTCGTAAGTCGGATCAGTTTTCTGATAGGTCACGCATCCCATTGTCGCGAGTTGGTGCCAGGTCGCTTCAGTTGTGAAGAAAACTGAATAATCAATGTTATAACATTGGCATATTTTAGAAGTGAAAATTGAAAGGAAAAAACGACTTTCTCTTTAAAACTTCACCATAACAACACTGTTATGTGTTGGATTAGGTTATGTAAATAAAACTGTGTTAATGTCATTGGAAGTAATAATCAACCTTTGGCTTCTCCAATGCTGGAACATGTTATATCTTGACCAATACACATAATATCGAGTTGAAAGAATAGGATAACTTAAAAAATTATCGAAGAAAACGCCTGTGTTTTAAACAAGAGAAGCTTCGCTTGCTAAGAAAGTTGATTGAGAACTTTCTACTAATTCCGCATTTCACAATCTGAACAAGACCAACATCCGGGACTACCTGAGTACGAGCACCATGCATGCCATACTAGATCCAAGGGTTACATGAAATGGAAAAGCACTTGATCAGCTAACATTACCACCACAACTAAAATCTCTATTCAACAAATTTTTGTACACACATCATAAGAATGATTGATAGAAAATTCCGTTCCGACTTTGTTCAGCTATCTTTGAACGTTTAGTTGTCAAAACAAACATCTCTTGATTCATTCTCATGTAACCTCATCCTCGTATCTAATCCATTTTCTGGTAGAAGAAAGATTCGTTTTACTGTAGTGTGATGTAGGGAAGCCGGTAATTTAACTTAAAGCCTTTTGGAAAGACCGTTTTGTACCCGCTTATCAAAATTATTCTGTTTTTTTTTTGCATTAAACCTCATAGCAATTACTAGAAATAAGTGCATTAGTATTCAGGCACCTAAAAAATTTCCATTTTGCTTTTACAACACAAAGTTGAAGTAAAAAGTTTTGCCAAGATTTTCTGCAGTAAAACACAGATAAAAAAGATTTGGCAAAAATTAAAAAAAATAATGTGGCAACTCTGGCCTTACGAAAAAAAATGGATCGCAGCAAGCCGTGTTTCGAAATTGACGTGTTTAGTTGCTGCTGCGTCGTTTTCGCGAAATAATAAGTGAAATTACAAAATCTACGTGTTCTTTGCCTAAGATGAAGTGAATGTAATCCTTTTCCTCTTAAGGAGTTTTATGGTCGAGCTTCTTCAAACTGCTTGTGTGGCGGTAGTTTTCTTCGTTTCTTATTTTTAAGTGCTTCATCTCCAAACCCAGAAGAGCAGGCTAGGAGGATAACACTGTCTTCTGGTGAGCCTCTTCCCCGCATGTAAACCATGTAAGTCCAATCGTACTAGCTTTAGCCCTCAATCTGATGTACGTTTCTGCCATCGTCTCAAAATACGTACAACGATAACAGTTCGCTGACGACGACGAACTTGGCCGGACTTCCTGAAGATCATATCACTCTTGCTTATCCCCGCTCTTTGAATCACACCTTCAAATAAAATGTTAAATTGCTAACACGACAACGCATCACCTTGCTGTAACCCTCCCCGAAATTCGGAAGGACTCGCGCGAGTGCCCAAATGCGTCAGTTTGTCTGAAGATCCATCCGTGCATCTCGATCGATTGTGCCGTGAGCTGATTTGAAATCGATAAAAAGTGGGCAGGTTATATTCGCAACATTCCTCAGCACTTGCCGAATCGCAAAAATCTGGTTCATGAACTCTGATTGATACTGCTTATGAACTCCTTTGCTATTGGTGATAGACTGTGGCATAGAATTTGAGCGAGCAATTTGTAGGCGCCACTCAATATCGTGATTTCACGATAGTTGCACTAATCCAGCTAGCCACCGGTAAATGCACTTTCTCTTAAATTTTGGCAATAACCCAATGCCTTGCCAATGATTCACCATAATAGCTTAATAGCTCACTTGGCAGTCGGCAACGCCAGCGTTTTGTTGTTATTGTTATTGTTGTTTCGCACCCATTAACTATTCAACTTCTTCTGTAATTCAAAAAAGCGCAACCACGTAGAGTTGTCCAGCGTTTTTTTTTCAAAGTTTTTGACATGGGATTCAACCCTCTATTTTTGGGAAGAACTATTACAAAGCCCGTGGTTGATCTCACTAGGACATGCTGACTCGTGAGAAGATATTTAATAAATGAGATTAAAGTTATAACTCTCGACAGCGCTTTAATTTGTATTTTTGGATAAACAAATTATTCCCACCTATCTCAGCTGCAACACCATCATGCATGAGTTCGATAGAAGCGAAGCAGCTATTGGCTGGTTTTCACGAAATTCATTGCGTGCATAAAAAAAAGGTGTAATGATAGTATTCCATCAGATAAAAAGCAATTTGAATGTTTCATACAGTATTCAAGACATTTTTCAAATGAACAAATTCTCTGTTTATGAAACGAGTGAAAACAAATTTAAGAAAATAAACTTTCAGTGTAACTAGGTATTTGTATTCGGATGTCCGTGTTAGCAATTAAAGTTTTCTATCATTTTGTTTCGAGTCTACACTCAACACATTCAACATAGTGTTTTCGGTCATCAGTAATTTTTTTTAATTTTATTTGATTCAAAAATTTCAACATGATACTGTCATAAATAAAATGTTTCTAGTCGTTAGTTGAAAGTTATAGTTATAGGTATATTGCCAAGAGAAAACAGTATTGATGACTTCCCCAGTGTCATTTTAACTATAATTTATAATAACAAACCCTTTACAATCTTCTCTTAGCCGGAAGCTTGTATGTTATGTTCTTGAGTTTTAAGTACATGGACTCAGTAAATAGATATAGACTTTTCAGACACTGCAGAATAATTTCAGTCCGAACAGCACTTTTTTTTTCATGATATGCATTAAGGATGTGATTTGAAGGGTGGGATCAGATACGAGTTGTACGATCTTCAGAAAGTTTTATCCAACGTTGGTATCGTATCACGAAATTTTGAGATTATGACTGAAACGTACATCAAACTTAAGGCTTATGGTGCTGAATTTTGAAACCCTTGAACATTGCATTACCATTTTCTCTAGTGATTGCCATTACTTAAGTCAATAGCAAAATAAAGAAAGACTATGCTGACTTGATGTTCAATCAGCTCCTGGGTAGGAAAACTTCTCTACTTTTCTAAATATATTAAATAACAATACCTGGAATACTACAATACTAGACTTGAAATACGCAATATTGTTTTACCGAGTCAAAAAAATGCATCGTGGAAATAGTCCTGCTCTTTTGATTGAATCATTTTATTGATATTGATATAGCAACTAAAGTTTTATTTTGTGTTCAAGAAAACTGTTCAACTTCGCAGTTAACATGATCAAGGATAACTTTTTTTTCAGTCTTGGTATAGATGCTTGTGGACTTGTTTTATTATTGAGATTTCTAGCCCTGAGCTAATTCGTCTATTTCCTTGAGGATCTTCTTAAACGTAAATGAGTTATATTTTTATTTCTTGATTATCGAGTTTTTCAACTTCGGTCTGTTTTGTTTCCTTTCGAATTCACTAAAAAACTCTATTTTTTTTAAATATTTTCTGGACTTGGCCCGGGCTCAGACTTAAGCTCGTGCCTTTGGCGTTAAAGGGAAGTCATCTTCCAGATTATCTCCTTAGAAAACTACGTTCTGAATCAATTTAAATTTCAGAATTTGTCAAAAATGCTGCTTAAAGTAAACTTATACGACCAAGGATAACTATATTTATATATATATATATATATATATATATATATAGTATATATATATATATATATATATATATATATATATATATATATATATATATATATATATACTATTGAGATCATAGAAGTCCTGAGGATCTACCTAGCACAAATTGTTGGTTCATAGAATAGTGGTTCTTAATCATTTGTATTACTTCATAATATTGAGTAAATTATATGAAATAAACTGCGACATTTTGATTTTAAACACCCCTTAATTTGGGCACAAAATCAATCCTAATATAAATCAAAGAACAAAAATATGTTTTTGGCAACACTTGCCAATAACCTCGATTTCCACAGCTCAGCAAACGTGTGCAACTCTCTCTGGTGTCAAGTACGTTTGAGACAGATTTTTCTTATAGTTGATTTTTTTTTTGGTTTCTAACTGTGAAAGAAAACTGTCTATCGCAGAAAGAAAAAGCGAAAATTGAGACGTGGAGGGAAATCAACATGATTTTCAGTCAGATTTCCATAGAGGTTTAAGGATCATGACGCGTCTCATATTTCCTTAATTTTCAGAATTTTGAAGCTTTTTAATTCTGAATTCTCTGAATTATATTTTATTCCTTATTTTTCGAGATTTTCAGCCCTGATCTGGTTCATTTCCTTAACCTCTTCATCTCAAATACCTCTTGGGAATTCTTACTTGTCTGGGGTGAGATTCGAACTCGTGACTTTGGCGGGCAAAGTATCCTCTGAATTTTGAATTCTCTGAATTTTTATTTTTCTGTTTACGGAATTTTCTGAAAGTAATCAAAGGTTCGGACTCTTTTTGAGAAATGAATCTAGACGTTTAAATTCGGTTGAAATTCAGTTGAAATTCGGTTCAGTGGAACTTCCATACTGAATTACACAACGCTATGCATATATTCTGAACTCAATTCTCTCTAGTACTGATATTTCAAGCCAATTTCAAAATACATATAAACATTCCAATCGTATATTAAAGTTCACAGAGAGTTACTGATAAACTTGCGTTAAGCTTCAAAATTTTATAATACAATGTTAATTTATAACACAAACCACACTCCCGATCGCTCTAACTGTTCACAATAACTCTTATTCTGAGCTTTTCCTCTACTTTCAAGTTCAAGTTCCGATTCACACTTAGAAAAAAAAATTGCTATGAGCTATTGTCAACTCCATCGGCTCGTGAATAGTTCTGTAAGTCAATAATGGTGGTTAGCACTAGAAAATTCTATCGTTGGTTTAAACCCTGGTCAAGGGTGGTTAACTGCTCGTTTGTTGGTATTGAAATAGATCAAAGCAATTGGCAGAAAACATTTTGAAAGTCAACCGATTTAAAGCTTACCATAAATAATTACCGTTCTAGAAACCATCTTCACAGATTTCTACATCGATCGTGGAAAATGCTGATGAGGGTGACAATGTCACTCTAGAAGGGTCATCAACATTTTTTTCTAACAGTGAAGAAATGTCAAAAAATGAAAGTTCACGAAAAGTTCAACATGCACATTGTGAGAACTTCCAAGTTCAGATTGAATAAGGAATGCACTTTCCGTGAAACGTGAAAACCCAACCGGCCCACAACGGGTTGTAAAATGGTTGCAGCAACTTGATTGTGACTTTTTTGAGTCACAAAGCAGTTAAATTAGCTGGCTTGCAACATGTGTGCTACTAGGGAAGTTGGGATTGAGAGTTAGTTGTATGTTTTGTGACCTCTCAAGACCTGGTTGATATATGGTATATTTTCCGTAATGTTTCAGGTTCACATTAAGCACTAAATCAACTTTTCAGTGAAATTAAAGTTCAGCGAAAATCTTAACCTAACCCTTTCAATGAAATCTGAGTTTTGGGTATGATCAAATGATATTCCGTTTCGTCAAAATGAAGTGATGATATGCATTTTGGTCTCAACTAGGAGGACTCGGGTTCTAGGTAGGGAAAAGTAAAAAAAAATCAAATAATAATATGATCAAAATGTAATCAATTATCCTACCACACAGCATTTGTAGAAATTTGAACGGGAATACTAAATGAATTGAATCGTAGCAAGCGCTCGCTGGAGACGGTTGAGTTTATGATTGCTGTCATTTTTTTCTGTTCTTTGGGCTCCGTGATAATTGTGCCAACCAATTCATTTTTACGTATTTTGTTTATTTTGTGAAAACTGTGCGAGAAAAATCGAAGAATAGGCCAATATTTGAGTGTGATTTTGGAAAAGACTGCAAGTCAAGCAATGTGCTACGACTAATTGATGTGTAAAGGAAGAGATATTTTGATGATTTGCCGTTCAGAACCCGACCATCCGGACCGAGGGGCCGTTTAGATAAGTACTTTTATTTTAATGATGTTTAAGGGGGCATGGTGCCAAGTCACCAGTCTGAGTTCAAAAACTCAATCCTAACCTAAAACACCAGGGGATAGTTGAAAAGGCTTCGCAACATTTCTATCCATTAGCACACTAGAAGTGTATAATAATATTGCATCGCTGCCCTCGGGATTGGGACAGGGTGAGAGATTGTTGGTATGTGAGGCTGCAGGAAAGAAATGGTTAGTAAATGACCGTAAACATCAGTTACCTTTCGATAAGTTGGAAATAATATCTACCAAAATTACTGCATAGCTTGAAATTGCTTCTGTTTAGATCTTTCGACCATGTAGACTTAATCTTCCGTCCCGTGAATTGTTTCGTTAGTACGTGACAAGATTCATAGGTTTAATTTTAAATTATTCTGCTAAACTTCTACTTGATAACGTAATATTTCGTCAATTACCGATGAGTACTCTAAAACTGCAGTTTTCTTCAAAAATATGTATCTATCTATGATAGAATTATATCAGCAAAATCGCTTCAACATAGAAAACTTCGATACAAGAATTTTATCTAGGGTTGACAATCCCATTTTCATTTTTCACTTCTACTTATGCTGGCTCATCCAGCATATACACGGTGTTCAATAAGTTCGGATACACTTTCAAAATTTGTTAAAAAATTGAAAACATGTTTTTTTATTTTTTGGATTTATGTTATTGAAAGCTATGTTTACAAGGAACGTTTACAACATTTCTCTTGAATGACCTCCGTTGTACTCTTTAACGAGCTTCAAACGTTTCTCGAACGCGTCGCAGGCGGCACGCACGGACTGCATGGGTCATTTCGTCCCAGATTTTGAGAATTACCGTCTTGAATGATCCAAAGTGCTGACCTTTGTATTCGTTCAGCTTCGCCATCATATAGGACCAAACAAAAAAGTCGAGAGATTCAAGTCCGGGGAGCTGGGAGGCCACAAAGTTTTGTCCAGAAAGTCGGTTAAATTGTCCCGACACCAGGCTTGAACCACATTTGCCGTATGGGCTGGTGCACCGTCCTGCTGGAACACGTAGTGCTCATCGCCGTAGAGGCTTCGGAGACTGGGGGTAACAACCTTTTCCAAAACCTCAGCTTTGTAGTACGCCGCGTTGATTTTGACGTTTTTTCAATAAACACCAAGGGTAGCTACCACGTTTGCATACTGCCCCCCAAACCATCACCGACGCGGCACTTTGGAACCGAGGGATGTTTATATTGGATTCCAGGAATGCTGTCCTCGATGGCGCCCACACCCGGTCATTTTGCACATTGTGCGGCTGCTGCAGCACGAACAGTTTCTCGTCCGAAAAACAAACTCCTGACCAGCGTGCTGAGAGAGGGATCCTCTTAGCTCGATCCAACCGCTTTTTGCTGGTAGCCTCCGAAACGCCATGGACCTTACGTTTTTGTAAGGCCTGAAACCAAGATCCTTGATGAGTTTGGTGTGAGCGGTTCCAATGGAAACGTTGAGATCTGCAGCCGTTTTCCGGATTGAGCGGTTCTCTTTGCGCCGAATTCGCTCCCTCACGATCTTGATGACCCGTGGCGTCCTCGCTGAACGCGGCCGACCGGATCTCGCCCGGTCAGCTGGTCGAGGACGTCTCCGGTATCGCCCGTGATGGTCGTGTAGACAAAGTTCCGCTTGACCCCATGCGATTTCAGCAGCCGGAATATATCGCCGGGTCGCTCACCGTTCAAGAACGCTTAATTACGAAGTCCCGATACTCTTTCACTGCGCGTAACAAACGAACAACAACTAACAGAATGTCAACACCGCGCACATTCGGTAGCGTATGAATGAAGCTAAAGCTGACACCAATACCAACGCAGAATATGTACATGGCGCATACCTACGCAATGATGAAAACTTGTATTCTGAACTTATTGAACACCGTGTATCATCATTTTATAACTTCCGAGAACTTCAGAGAAGTCTTCGATATTTTTCAGAAGTCCTCGACACTTTAATGAAGTACTTGAAAGCCCAAAAAAAGTAATGGCATTTCCGGGTAATCATTTAAAGAAATCAACGGAGAAAACTCACGAAACTTCAGAGAAGGAATCTCTGTTAAGTCCATATAATGCCAGGAAAGTGCCAAGAATTACATGAAAGGCCCGATATCTTCAGTGAAATTTCAAGAACATCAGGGATGTCCGTTGAATTACAACGATGTTAAAATAAAATGCAATGACGTCCTGAGATTTTCAGAAAAGTCCCAAGAATTCAAGTGAATTTCAGCGAATCCCAGAAAACTTCAGCGAATTCCAGAGAACTTCAGTGACGTTCCTAAATACGTAAGATTACTCTTTAGAATTTCAGAGAAGTTCCGAGGAGTTCACGAAACTTTAGGGAAGTTTGCGGTCTTTAGGAAGGGTTTATGGAATTTCAAAAAAGTTACGGAGAAAAGCTCACAAAACTTCAGAGAACTTACGAGAGATTTTGAGGAAGAAAGGCGCAAGTTTTAGAGAAAATCACAGATAGGACGATATTCAGACGAGTTCACGAAACTTTAGAGAAGTCCTCGGAACTTAAGAGACGTTCATGACACTTTAAAAACCCGTAACGCTGGTAGACCACCTTTTCGTGGTGCGTTACGGGGTATCAGATCTACCACCGAACCCTAGTCCAAATTAATTCAAACTAGGGAACATATTTGTTTTTGTAGTCAAAGGAACGTATAATTGGCCTTATTACATTTTATGTCTTGTGAAAAGTGACAATACTCGGGTTGCGCCACCGAGGATGAGCTTGGAATAAAGAAAACATGGTAAGTCTTCATTTATGTGAATTCTTATGTTCTATTTGATGTTCTATAGTTTAAATTGGTTATGACTAGGGTTCTGATGCATGGTCACTATCGGAGTTATTGTTTGTTTTGTTTGCAATGAATCCGGTTTTGACTGATAAAGGGGCACGCCTTTGAAGAGTGCTGTCGCTCACAAAGGGTTTAAACAGCGGAAACTTTCAATTAAACCTGATTCATTGCCAACAAAACAAACAATGACAACTGTAACAACACCGAATACTTCATAATTTCTCAATAGTGATGAAGTAACTCGACATGCACTAAACAAAGGCTACGGGATATACTACAATAGATCAAATTACTGGTCGCAGTGGTTTATGTCCCGAACAGAGGAAAAAAAAATGACACTTTAAAGAAGATCACGTTAGTTGAACGAAGTTTATTGTTCTGTGAAGAAGTTCACAGAATTTAAAAGAAGTTCACGGAATTTCAGAGAATTTCATTGAAACTTCAGAGACGGTAACGTAGAACAGCTCACACAGCTTTAGAAAACTTACGAGAGACTTTTTAGGAACTAATGAGTGATTTTTAGAGAAATTCAAAGATTATAAGATATTCAGATAAGTACACATAACTTTAGAGACGTCATTAGACCTTCAGAGAAGTTCATGAAACCTTTAAGAAGTTAACGTTACTTAAAAGAAGTTCACGTTCAAGTTTAGAGACGGTATTATATAGAAGATAACAAAACTTCATATAAAATGACGGATCTTCAGATATGTTGTCAAAACCTTGGAACTTCTTTTCAGTCCATAGAATACAAGAAAAGTGCTGAAAATAACAAGTCAGTCCCAATATCTTCAGTGATGTTCCAAGGACATCGGGGATATCCGTTGAATTACAGTGAAGCTTAAAGCATGAAGTCCTAAAAACTTCAAAAAAGTCCCGACCATTTTAGTGAACTTCAAAGACGCCCAGAAAACTTTAGCGATTCCCAGAGAACTTCAATGAAGTTTTGAAAACTTGAGAAAAGTTCAAAAGCTTCAAAAAAATCCCAAAAATATCAGATAGCTCTTTAGAATTTCAGAGAAGTTCTGAGAAACTCAGATATGTTCAAGAAAACCTCCAAAGGACTTCACGTTACTTCAGGGAAGTTCACGGATTATCAGATGGGTTCACGAAATTTCAAAAAAGTTTACGAAATGCTAGAGTTTACGCTAATTGAGAGAAGTTCATCGAAACTTACAAAAGATCACGGAAGTTCAGAGAAGTTTACGGAACTTCAGAGAATTTCACGGAATTTCAGAGAATTCCAGAACATCACGGAAAGAATCTCATACAGCCACAGAGAACTTATGAGAGATTTTCATGGAGCTTACGAGAGATTTTCAGAGAACATCACAGATGAGAAGATATTCAGTTAAGTACACAATACTCTAGAGAAGTCCTTTGACTTTCAGAGATGGTCATGGTACCCTCAAGAAGTTCACGGTACTTTAGTAAAGTGCACAGAACTTCAAAGAACTTCACGGAATTTATGAAAATTTAATAGAAACATCACAGAAGATTACGCAGGAAAGCCCACAAAACATAATAGAACTTACGAGAGATTTTTACGGAACTAACGAATGATTTTCTCAGATTTTCACAAATAAGAAGAAATTCACATAAGTACACAAAACTTTAGAGAAGTCCTTTGATTTCCAGAGAAATTCATGAAAACTTAAAGAAGTACACGTTTATTTGGAGAAGTCCCCGGTGCTATGAAGAAATTCACAGAACTTTGAATGCGAACTTGAAAATTCGGTTGATTACTTAAAATTTTATGAATTGAACTATTTTTTTGTGATTTAGGAGGTGATTTTCAATGGTCATTTCATATGATTCAATGATTTCGAAATCATCCATCGTTTCAAATGACCCAGTTTATTTATCATAGTTCTTTTGGTTGCTTCTATCGAATTTTTTCGCTTCTTTTTTTTTCTTTGCGTAAAAAAACTAATAACTATCCTACAACAAAGCATTTTTTTAAATTAGAACGGGAATACTGAATGAGGTTATTTTTGTTTTATATTTTGTTGCGATTGTTTGAAATTTTACTTAGAGCTGAATAAAATTCTATTCAGCTGCCAAAACGAACTTCTCTTAGTTTTAAGAGTTTTGTTTGGAATTTGGTAAATATGCTTTTTGGAGCTTAACTATGGAATGGGATCTTGAAAAATCGGTTAGTTACTTAAAAATTGAGTTACAATTTTTTTTTTCAAAGATGTTTCGTAGAGTTGCTTATGCCAAAAATTACCCTCTTATCCGAACTTATGGTTTTGGATTCTTATATTGAAATAACTTTTCCCGAATTTTAGCAAATTTGTTGATTTTTAAAAGGTGATATTT
Source organism: Aedes japonicus (assembly GCA_034211315.2). Classification (NCBI taxonomy): domain Eukaryota; kingdom Metazoa; phylum Arthropoda; class Insecta; order Diptera; family Culicidae; genus Aedes; species Aedes japonicus. The sequence goes on from JASCZW010005547.1 coordinate 96,470, forward strand.
ATTGGTCATATCTTTAATGATCTCAAAATCACCCTAAGTTTCAGTATACACAATTTATTTACCCTAATTCTTTTGAGTGTTATCATAGTATTTCTTCACTTCTTTCTTTTTTCTTAGCGTTGAAGCTTAGTGCTTTAAAAATTCGTTTATTACTAACTCTCAACTTAGGATCCAAATGCTCTTCCACAGTCATTAATTGGGAGTTTATCCTACAACACAGCATTTGTAAAAATTGGAACAGGGAGACTAAATAAGGTTATTTTTGTTTTATGTTTCGTTGAGGCAGTTTAAGATTTTACCTAGAGCTGAATAGAATTATATTCAGCTGCCAAAACGAACTTCTTGTAGTTTTATAAATTTCCGTTTGGAATTTGGTAAACATACTTTTAGGAGCTTAACTATGGAATACGAACTTAAAAGTTCACTAGAAATTAGAAGAAGAATTAGTATCTTCCATTTAATTCCAACTACCTTTGCTTATCTTCGACAGATACGCGTATTTCGTCTACAATGTGCAGACTTCTTCAGTGTCTCGTACTAATAACTCGACTTTTTTAAAAATTCAATTAATGACATAAACAGTAAGTTAGATGATATATTTTCACGATTTTTCGTAGAGGTGTTTAAGCCAAAAATTACCCTCTTATCCGAACTTATGGTTTTTGGATTCTTATAAATTGAACTTAGTTTCTCTCGAATTGAAAAATGCTGTTGATATTTAGGAGGTGATTTTTATGGGTCATTTCATAAATGATCTCGAAATCATCAAAACATAATTTATTTAACCTAATTCTTTTAATTGTTTCCAAAGAATTTGTTCACTTCTTTCTTTTTTCCAAGCGTTGAAGCTTACTGATTTCATAATTTGATTATAGCTTATTCTCAACTTGGGGTTCAAATTCACTTCATCAGTCAGTAATAGGGAATTTCGATGCCAGGTACCATTTTTGCATTAGTATGGTTGTGTGGCAAGTACAAGCATGCTTTGTGTCCAGGGAGACGAGAAATTTTCCTTAACGAAAAAATCTTAGACTAGACCGGGACTTGAATCCAGCCACCTCCAACATGGTGTTGCTTTGCAACTGAACTTTAAACGGGTGAGTTAAGGAAGGCCACAACAAGCGCTGTTATTCACAGAAAAAATTTCAATAACTCCAATCCACGAGTTCCAAACAACCCTCAATTTCAATTTGCCCATCCACGTGAACTTGGCCTCACATCTCAGCTGACCGAAAGAAACCCAATCCATTCCCCAGCTAGATAGAACCGAAAAGTAGAAACAACCTCGACCACCAGCCCAACCCGAAAAGAAACCAGAACCGCTTCGTCTTCATTCCGTTACAGCACCGTAAAGACCGGCCAGCACCCATAAAGGACGACTAATAGCCCCAAAATGGACCCCAGAAGAAGGAGCAAATAGTTGAAGGAAGCAAAAAAAAAAAAGAAGACACCCCATAAAAAGAGCAAACTTATTGCACTTACAATGACTTTTTTGGTCAGGAAGTAGTTGACTGGCGCCGTTATTTCCTTAATTGTGGACGGGAAAATTTTGAGGCCGTTCGGGGTGAGCAGAGGCTTGTGCTCGTAGCTTTCCAGTACCGCTGCGGTGGCCACTTCTGCTGCCCTACTAAGTCTGACGCGGGAGAGCCGGATTCTTTCGGATTCGGGAACGAACGAATTTCCTACAACCAAAAACTCTTGCTTTCTTTCCTTTTCACCGAGGACTAACTTTAACACTTTTCTTCTTCTATTTTTTTTTTGAGATTTTTTTTCTTTCGCTCTTTTTTTGGCGACTCGAACCGCACGCACACTGTCACGTTACTAAATTTTATTTTCGCTTATTTTGGGTGTAAACTTTTGCCTTTTCGACTTCTTTTTTTTTCCTTACTAAAGGGATGAAGCACTTCCTGTTGGTTGGTTGTTTTTTTTTGCTTGCACTGCTACAACTTTCTTCTTCTTTATCACGACTTTTATTTTGCGCTTTCCTTTTATTGCTTTTAATAATATTTCCACTGTCCCGTGTGGCTCTGTGTTTTTTTTGCAAGTTTTTTTTTCTTTTTTCCTTTCCGCTGTCTCTCCGGTCGAAAAACAACAACTGCTGCCTTCGCGAGACGAGGAAAATCGGAAAATATCAGACTAAATCAGATGCAAATTGAGCGCTTCGCTGTTGGAAATTTTCAATTTTCCTCCCCCTATGGGCGACCGTGTGTGTGTGTGTGCCTGTGTATGTTTGTTCCGTATTGGATTCACAATCGAGACTCGATTCGATACCGGAAAAACAAACCTGGAATTGATTTTCTGTCGCCGCGTTTCGTTTCGTTTCGTTTCGTTTCGTTTCGGTCGTTCGGTCGGCACTCCTCCTCCTCTCGGTCTCTGTCTCGCTTTCTGTCTCTGAAAATGGCACGGCACAGGTGGTGGCAAAAGTGGGTGGCTCCTGCTTGGTCTTCTGTGTGTATGTGTGTATGTACGTACGTGTGTAGGTGCTTTTAATTATTTTCTGCCCTGACGCTCGTTGTTGATAATTACGCGGTGGCAGCTTCTTCGCACAAAATTTTCACTTTCCTCACAGTCAGACCGGGGAAATTAGCAACCGAATCACAAAAAATTTCCTTCTCTTTAACTTTTCTTTTTTTCTGCGCTAAAACAACTAACTTTTGGGCTATCTAACTGTGTTTTCTCCGGCACGCGAATTTCGAGCTAATCTCGAATCTGACTGACACAAACTGAAAGCACTCGTCGTTGACCGTCGTTATTTTCGCGAAAAAAAAGTCCGCCCTTTTCTCCAGATGCAGGGAAGCAGATTTTTCCGCTGTCGTTGCGTTTTTCGTCTTTGTACAGAGCAGGACTAACAACGGTGGTCCTGGCAATGGTTTTTCGTCGTTGGATTGTTTGCTCCGTAATTTCAACTACGGAATTACGTCGAACTCTACAAACACTGAACGTTTCGCTCTAGCAGCTACAGCGACAAGAAACACAAGATCCTTTCCTATGTCCGCGCGGTCCTGGTCCTGAACTTCGAGACAAGCTTTAGCAAGCTGACTTCGAACTCGAATGTTGAAGGACTCTGGTTTGGTGAGAGAGATAGATCGCTACTTGGACAACTGCTACCGCTACAACTGAGCCGAGCTACTGATTTGTGATTTGTGTTGTGTTGCTTGGTGTACAAACTACTTTTGACGACGTTACTCCGCTTTTCTATCGAAATTTGCCTATTGGGTAGCGATGGTGGTGGTGCACACACTCTTCTATCCCACTATCCTCCCAAGTTGTGGATGAGAAAAAACAACAAACAACAGGACGGTAAGATCGATGCAAACTCGACTAGCGCTAAACAGCGAATGAGGATACGATGAATACTAACTGATCCGGGCAGAGCCCATCACAATATAAATGCAACAAAGTGGGGGATTTCAGCCGAGTCCTGTCCGATGCGTTGGTGTTGGTGCACTTCGTGCCATGATTCGAACTTCGAAAGAGTCGCCTTTTCGAAAAACCGAACTTGACAAGTCGAGTTCGGATTCACCACCCGGCAGCCGAGTGGGAAAACTCACCACACTGCAGGCGGGAAAAGGATGGCCACTTGATAGAGCCGTCCTGCTCGCCACCACGGCGGGTGGAAGACCTCCCATCGACTTTTTTTAACGAACAATTTCCGTCCATCCGTCCAGAAACGCATTTCACCAAACTTGACAAGCGGATCCAGCAAACCCATTCCCTGCTTCGCCCGATGGAAAAATAACAAATCACGCACACCGACGAACGCACGCACGCAATTTTCCCCTCCCGAATAGGACGCACCTGACATCGGACCAGAAAGAGAGGGAAAATTCACCACCCAAAACCGACCCCGAAACTTTCACCACCGCGTGCTCACCAGTGCGCAGTTAGTCCTTGCTCCGTATGACACTTACACTCCCAAATTCCCCGTCTGGACGGGAACGGGAAACTGTTCGAATGCCCCTTTTCGTACATTCTTATACCTGGCACGGAGCGACAAACGATTCGGACCGCCGCCGGGAGCGACAGGACCAACACCTCGCTGCTGCTGTTCGTTATTGTTGCAGTCAGCGATTGGAATGTCATGTCGCCGCCGTGAGACAAGACAAGTGTGTGGCAAAACACGCAAGGCGACGCGACGCGACGCGAAAAGCGATGTTCTGCTGTTATACACATTCTGGCCTGCGGGCCGGGCGGGGGTAGGAAATGTGTGTGTGTGTGTGTGTGCGTTCGTATGCGGGTGTTGGAATAGCGCTCTGGGAAAAAGAGGGTGATGGGGTTCGGATCGGTACTCGGTCGGTGGCAGATTTCTGGACGCACTGGGAACGGGGGTGTTGACGGGTGACACGCACACGGCGTAGGACCTTGCTCGGAGGGAAAGGGGATGAATTCTGGTTGCAGTGATTTCAGGCTGGAGTTAGGTGGTGTTTTTTGGGTTTTTCGTTTCATCATAGAAGTAATGTTTTTTAAGGAGATTTTGGCAGTAAAAGGACAGGTACAAAACAGGAAGAACCAGCGTTTATTTGGTTTAATTTCTGTTTTTAAAGACTGTGTTCGATGAAATTTGGACACACGCAATTGTTCGTAACTTTTTAGCGTGTGGGTAAAAATTATTGAAATTTTAACTGAATGTATTTAATTGTGTTGTGTCAATTGTGTAATGAGCTTCGTGAAAATCGGTCGAGTGATTTCAGTGATGGCTTCGAATGAAAAAATAGTGCGCCAACAAATTTTGGGCACTCACTTCGAAAACCCGGACGCTTCTCATCGATGGATCGGAAAACAGCTCGAAATCGCACGTTCAACCGTATCTCATGTGATCAAAACGTTCAAGGACCGTAAGACAACCAAGCGGAAAAATGGTAGTGGCAGAAAACGTGGCACATCAAATCCGGAGAAAGCCAAGATGGTATTGAACCAATTTAAGCGTTATCTCAACATTTCAATCAGGGATGTTGCGAAAAAGGCGAAAGTTTCAGTTTGTTTTGTGCAGAAAACAATCAAACGTTCAGGATTACAAGTGTATCAGGTCCAGAAGGCACCGAACCGGAGCGATAAACAGAACTCGGTGGCCAAAACTCGTGCAAGAAAACTGTACAGGGAGTTGCTCACAAAACCGTTCTGCATTGTGATGGACGATGAGGCCTACATTAAAGCCGACACCAAATAAATGCCAGGACAGGAACACTACGTCGCCACCTCTAAGTTGGCCGTTCCGGAGAGTGTACGGAAGAAGAAACTGTCGAAATTCGCCAACAAATTTCTTGTCTGGCAAGCGATCTGCGGATGTGGCAAAATGAGTCAGCCCTTCATCACCTCTGGGACCGTCAACGAACAAATCTACAAGGACGAATGCCTCCAAAAACGACTTCTGTCCTTCTCACGATGGCCCGACACTGTTTTGGTCGGATTTGGCATCTTGCCACTATGCCTGGCCCATCTTAGACTGGTACAAAGATAATAATGTAGTTTTTGTACCAAAAGACGTCAACCCTCCAAACACTCCGGAACTTCGCCCAATTGAAAAATGTTGGGCAATCATGAAGGCAAAGCTCGTTAAAACTCCAAAACTGATAGAACATGAACTTGAACTATAAAAAAGCGTGGTTAAAAGCAGGTAAGCAAGTCGGTCCTATCATTGCCCAAAATTTGATGAAAGGGGTCAAGGCAAAGGTGCGGGCATTTTTGTTGGGAGAAAAGGTTCAATAAACCAATGATGTCAAAACTTAACCATTTAGTAGTACTTTATTTCCAGAAAGTTTGAAAAGAACCAGGCTCAAGGAAAATTTTTGGTGACCTATTTTGTGTGTCCAAATTTCATCGAATACAGTCTTTATAAAGGATTTCTCGTGGATGGAAGTCTGTCGAAATTTTCAAGGAAATTTATCTGAAAAAAATGATGTTCAATGAGAACAAGCGTCGAAAGCTCTCAGGAAAGCGTCTCGAACACTATGTTGAGAGAATAGGCAAAATGTGTAATATTTGTAGTTTCTTAGATTTTTATCTTCGCAAATTCAAATTGGTCTCCAGCTTAAAAGTTGTGTCTTAGGAGAGAGAAATCAGTAAGTTGTGCATGACAGATTAGCGTTGACCACTTTGAACCGTTTAATACATTAATATGATCAATACTAACATACTAGGCAATCCTCAACTGAGTTCCGTAGAAAAATATTGTAACGCAGGTGCTGTTCTAATTGAACTAACGGGATACTACTTGTCTTTACTATGGATGGAGTTTCTATGAACTCCATCAAAGATTGTAAGTTTATGCTAAACTTTAGAGTTGGAAATGCCTAAATTAAAAATAAATTCCAAAACAGAAATCTAGCAGAAAAAAACAAAATCAAATATGATCCAAATAACGAAAACAGTGGGAAACCAGAACAAAGGAGTGATCATGACTCTGATAAGATCCATGAAGACCTTGGCGATAATAGAATGATCGTTGATCACTTAGATCAAACTTTAAGATCAAGTGTTGTCAAAGGCGTTGGACGTAAACTGGCCATACTATAAAAAAAGTCAGTGAAGAAAAAAATTATGACAGTAATTCTCTGTTAAACCAGGCATGACCATTGACCATTGACATGTAGTCTTTTGAAATTGAATTGTTTGTGCTTGATTGATCGAAAGTTGTGTAAAAATGAGAATGGCCCTTTCCTCAACTTGAATTTCAAGGAAACGGAACAGCACTTCGAAATTTTTGGTTTACTATTCTTCATGTGCTATATAATTTCAGATCGTTCATAGATTTTCCATGTATAGTAAAATATGTTTAAATCAATATTTTTCCCATGGCTACTATATTGTCTTAACTTTTAGGTTTACAAATGGAATTGTTACTATCATTCTTACATTTACTTACTATATTAAATATCATTATAATAATCATTCACTATATTTTTTATCAGTTTAATATTCACAATATTACATGACATTGAATATATATTGGGCAGGGAGGGAGCATCAAGGTATCATTCAAGCTGGAATTGGACAATGGAGTGGTATGACAACCGGCGTCTAGGAGGGAATAAACAGTATCATTTTCTTATCCTACCGATTCGATTGTGATGTTGCGAATTCTACTCCAACAGTTTCAGCGTGAGTGACGCGCCCTTCTTAACAAGCCATCCCGTAGAAAGTTAATGAGATTGCGAATTGGGTTATGCGATCTGAGATCAGAATCTGGCCCATCAACATTTGAAAAACAAACACTCTGGCTCTGGCAACCCGTAGGTCACCCACGCAAACTAATACCATCATCATGTAGGGGAGTTTCCGCACGATTATTCTGTAGGTTTGCGTATAGCCAACGCTGCGAGAAAAGGGGCTCAGAAGTGTTTGTTACAAATGTTGATGGGCCCTTTTCTATTGTTGATCCAGGTATCGTTGGAAGGAGAATCTTATGTTCCCGCGGGTTTCGCGTAAGTGTCTCTGCTTACGGGTCCACCCACTGTTTTTGGCACTTCATACACCGTTACTGTGAATGCAACCCGGTAACTCAATGTGATCTTGCTATTAAGTAGAGCTGTATACATGACAAGGCCGTAGAAGGGATGGCCCTTTCCTCAACTTGAAATGACGGATCCCTCTCTCGCCAGGGGGTCAAACAGTTTTTTTCACTATGTTTGCAACCACCAATTTTGATTTATCACCATAAAAAAGCTGAGATTAAATGGAATCAGATACGTTTATCAAATTAGGTGAGCTTTGGACTTCGCCTACTAATATAGCTTATGTTCTGTAGCGAGTCTTGCAGTTCACAACATATGACGCAATATCTAAACTGGGTAGGCTGGAGCCGTTCTGAGCGCATGTGGTGTATATGTATGTGTGGTTTATCGTTGCTTTTACAAAGTTGGTGTTAGTGAGTTCGTTCAACACGGAACAATTTGCTGTGCATAACTTGACAACAGTTTGTTCGGTGCGCTTTTCCTCAACTATTTATTTAAAAAATGATCAAGAACTGTGTGATTCAGCAGCCCAAAAAGATGATGAGTGATAGGAACCGATTCTGCTGAAATCCTTTTTCGAAAAGAAATCACACAAACTGGAGAAATGCTTAGAAACTTACGAAAGTGCCACAAAATCTCGTCAGTCTTGTAGATCGGATGTTTGCATCCTGCCGTTTGAAAGTGAACCAGCTCCAGAAGAATAGCTCTTCTGAGGTCATGGTGGTCTCTTAACTGGAATGTGAGATGAAAAAACTTGGGAGAATCACCATCCGTTGAAAGCATTTCTGAGGAAAGAAATTTTGAAAGCATGAAAGATATTCTATCGCGACTTGGAATCCAAAACGTCTGCGTTGGAGAGTTTCGACGAGAGAGTCAATTATTCAAGCTGTGAATGCACTGAAACAAATGTTGGATTTTAACACTTACACCCTCGATTAGGGTTAAGGAAGAAAATTTTCAATCAAACAGGATGTAGTAAGCATGACATTACTTTTCTAAATTATATCACTAAATTTATATAAAGTGTAGGTAAATGGTTTGCTGAAAAAGCCTTGAAGGTTCGTAACACCTAGGAAATTTTAAAATTGCCAGATGCAAGTAGTGTGGTATCGGAATCCGAAAAGCAAGCGTACGCAGAAGCAAAACAATATTTTTGACGTAGACCATACTGAAATTTTAGCTACTACTGGAAGCACATGTAGATATTTACCAATACTAAAATAATTGACTTTCACAAGAATATCACACAGAAAAAGAAATTCTACTTGACTAATTTGTGTTTCACTGGACACATAGGATTCACTTGATTTTGCAAAGAATTTTTTACTTCCTATATCAAATAAAAGTTAAGTAAATTTCTTGTGAATATTTTCCACTGATAATGTGATTTTTTTTTGTGTACTTCTTACGGCAAAGGTAGGGTAACAATTGAAAATCTAAAAATAAGCGACCATCACGAAATATCATTGCAAATTATTCGGTTATAACTTAATCAATGCTCGATAGGTTATCTAGATGTTAACATCAACCGGCTGGAAATTTTCTCGCGTATCAATACAATTATCAAACATTACCCGTTAACAGTTTTAAAATTTTGAAAATAGTAAAAATAAAAGGTGATGTCTAATAATTTTGTTTTGCAAGCTTAAATTAGACCGAGGCTAACTAGACCGAAACGGTTTTTTTTTTCAAATCCTTCCTTTTCTGGTCGTCCTTCAATTTCGAGAGAGTTATTTTTTATTTGAATTTGTCTAATTACTTCCCAAGTTCTTACCAATAGGCAGACAGCGACGACTAGAAATTAGAAGAAAAATTAGTATTTTCCATTTAATTCCAACTACCTTTGCTAATCTTGACAGATACGCGTATTTCGTCTACAATGTGCAGACTTCTTCAGTGGCTCGCACTAATAACTCGACTTGTCCAAGTCGAAATATTAGTACAAGACACTGAAGAAGTCTGCACATTGTAGACGAAATACGCGTATCTGTCAAGATAAGCAAGGGAAGTTGGAATTAAATGGAAAATACTATTTTTTTCTTCTAATTTCTAGTTACAGGTATTCCACTTAAAAGCTCAAACCCTCTAGGATTCAGATCACAGATGCTTTATCGTTCTATGAATGGGCTGTTGAATATCAAGGAAACTCAATGGCTTTTGATTACGTGGAACAAGTCCATTACAATGCAGCTATGACTGAACTCCATCTTCAGATGGAGAATGTGCAAATGATCAAAAATAAACAAAATTATCTAAAAATTAAAAGATACTCGAAAAATTAAAAGAGTGCTGAGGCTGAGGTTAAAAACCTAAAATTTGGAAGATGAAGTTATAATAAAAAAAATATTTCCATTATTCTGTTGTGTTTTCATTGGTTATCAATCCACTTGAAACCAATATGTTGGTGTTCTATAAGTATAACATAACGTTACTTGTAGTAGGCGATGCTATGTTTCGCTTTGGAAGCAATTGTCACGTGTGAGTTATCTTGGCCTTCAAGTAAAACTATAATATGACACTACATGTAATGTACATATTGAGCAAAATGCACTATATAACTCGTATACACTGATGAAATTTGTTAGAAGCAGACAATTTTTCATCTCCATGCGAGGCCCTAGGAGTGGCCAGTAATTGATTGCTAGAACGAATAGAAATGAAGAGAAAATGTATTGATAGTTCCGTATAGGGCAACGGCAGGCTTTGAAATTGAAAGATACAAGTAGTATCCGATCAGGCACATAACCCTTTACCAAGCTTCGCAATCCAGAGTAGGCAAGAGGGGGGATACCCCCTTGACTGGTAAAAGGTTATGTAACCGATCGTGCTCTTATACTACCTATTGCTTTGATCTGGTTCTACCGATTTGTCCCTCTCCCAACAAGGGTGAGAAATTATCTCATGCTGTTGGGTTTATTTTTAGCATGTACCGACTATTTCACTTCCCGGGGACATAGACCTCCAAGCCGACGGGGGAAATTTTCGGGTGAAACCGCACCCAATGCTCTAAATAAATCTCCCGCTGGTTGTAAAGGGAGTGGCCCCAGTGGCAAGCCCAGCGCCAAAGGCACAAAGTCCAGAGCTATCTCCAGCGCGTAGGTTACCCGAGTGGTCGGGCCCCAATGGCGCAAACGCAAGTGCTTAAAGAAGGACGAGTGATGACCCAAAGAGACGTAGGGAGAGTCAATGCTCAAAGTTCCGTAAGCAAAACGCAGAGTATATGCCACCCGCACCTGCGAAATGATCTTGGAGCTGAAAAAGAACACTGCGCTTAAGAACAGTGCAAGGTCGAGGACGTCACCGTAGCTACACGGCTGCGGAAGGGTCCACTTGGGACCCAGGTGACTACAATGAGGATGGCAGCAGTCGATGCGGAAACGTGGGATTCCAGGAATGGTCCATATGCCCACTCAACCTGCACCAATCGCTGAAGGTATGTTTCAGATGCCTGGAGAGTGGGAATATTTCCGGGGACTGAAAAGGCCCAGACCACAGCAGCATGTGCAGAAGGTGTGGCAGCACAAGCCACAAGCCCCAAATGGTTGAAGTTGCGCTGGGAAACAAGGTGATAAGCACGTCATGTGTTTTGGGGTAAACAAGACAAAAATCCAAGTGAATTGCAGCTTACCCCATTTTACCTGAACCATTGCGAGGCCGCTCAACAATTGCTGTGTCAGATAGTTCACGAATCGACATCGGAAATCGCCATAACATCCGACGCATACCGCATCCCTGCCGCAATGGCAATTGGGTTGCAGATAGGTCCAATATGGCGGTATTCTGGACGACAGGCAAGTACCCGTTTCCGGAGATTGTGTCGACCTCAAATGTTGGTTTTGCGGTAGCTGAAGCGAATAGAGTGTTCTTATGCAGCTGCTACGCGCTGTTAAGATGGTCTATTGAACAGTGTTTCAACATGGTTGATCGTATGACAACTCAGCTAACTGGCATAAGCCCGTTGGTGATAGTGGCGGGACTTCAACACTTGGATGATCGAGTGGAGGAGTCGTCTTACCAACCCCAGGGGCCAGATTTTTCTGGAGGCTCAATGTGAAGCTAGCCAACGTTAGTACCTACCATAGAAATGAAGCGGAATCGATAATCGATGTAATATTCAATAGTGCTGGGTTATTTTATCGTCCCCAATCAAGGCAGCGTGCGGAAAGATGGAGCATCAAGTTCATTCGCCCGCAGATGGAGTACATCCTACTTTGATGTAGAGACGTTTTATGAGGCGCTTGAGAGGAAACAAATCTTACGCGAAACCCAGAACCTTCTTTTTTTCTTTCTTTTTTCTTAGCGTTTCAAGCTTATTCAAGCTTACGCAATTAGCTTATTGCTTGCTATCAACTTAGTGTTCTACCCTATGCCCAGGGAGTTGTGAAATTTTCCATAAAGAAACATTCCTAGCCCAGACCGGGAATCGAACCCAGCATCATCCAGCATGGTGTTGCTTTGTACCGCACCTTAACCGACTGAGGAGGGACCACACCCAGGAACCTTGCAGTGACGAATCGTTATGTCACTTACATGAACGTGCAACGCACCCATGCCTAGAAAGGTCAAACATACGAATGGGAGGTCGCCGGTATATTGGTGGACGGAATCGATTGCCGACCTTCGAAGAACCTGCCTCCGCGCAAAACGGAGGATGTAGCGAGCGCGGTCCAACTCTAAAAGAATGACACGTACATATAGGGGTGCTAGTCGCTGCAAAGACCGTGCTGAAAAGGGAGATTGGAGGCGACCCCGGCGTATTGGTTAACATCCATACCTCTCACGCCTAAGTCACGAGTTCGACGAATCTCACCCCCAGAGAAGTTACGAAAATGCCCAAAAGTGCTGTTTGACGGACTACGACGGGAGATGAACTAGCCCGAGGCTGAAAATCTCGATAATCAAGACAAAAAAAAAAGGGACATAACAGCCAGTAAGCGAATCTGCATTGAGGGCCTGTGTCAAAAGGCCAATACGGACCCATTGGGTAGATATGCTCCAGTAAATTAATCGGAAGCAGTATGCTTTATAGCCGGAATGATCTCGACTGGTATCACTTTCGCGGAGGATAATTAGTGTTATCAGTGAAGATATATCAGAGAAGTTTGGATGCTGGTGAGAGCAGAGTCCAAATGTACAAATAGCAGCGAGAATTCGACACGGAAGAGAACGGTCGATGGACGCACCAGATGGACGATCGGGATAAAAAGGAAGCATGGAAAGGTAAACATCTTCCATACGCAGTATCTGTCTGGCCATGGCTGCTTCAGGCAATAGTTGCATCAATTTGGAGACGCAGCGTCACCCTTTTGTCCGGAGTGCGTAGACGTCTAAGATACACCGGAGCACGTGGTCTTTGACTGCCCATGAATCCGATCATTGGGAAGCGAGATGCGTACCATCCGCGCCAAATACCAGCCCAGTGAATGCCGTCTATAGAATGTATAGTGCCAGGAATGTGATTAACGGAGTCATAACGAAATTCATGTCGGCTCTACAGTGGAAATGGCGGGAGAATCAAAAAGCGATTGATTCGGTGGAGTGGCGAGTTGTCGTTCTCGGGGGATGTTACAACGGCGGGGAACTCTTCATCATAGTATGGTAGATCCGCAGTCGGGGAGAATAGCGTCAGAATGTTGGAGCTAAATGGATCACCGTGATTCGCCTTTAAGATCCACTGCCGGGTAATTCTCCATCTCGATAGGGAAGATCCACCGTCCGGAACTACTCAATTTAATAACGTAGATGGTGGTAGCTAAACGACTCAACCAAGGTAGATAAGAGCTAATTGTCGGACATCAAGTATAGCAAAATTATAAATTTCCACACTTCTGGCAGCATCTCAAAACAATTAAGGAAGTATTCTCTAGAAATCCTGAAAGCACCATAAAACAATTTTAAACGTACTAAAAGCGAAGCAGAGGCAAGTACTGAAGGCGTAAAGAGTGAAAAAGGTTCCCAACTGTATTGACAAGCAAGATTCCACTGCAAATGTCGTCCAATTTTACTCAAACATTTTCTTATATCACAATGGACGGTGAATTATGCCGCAATTCATAGAAACGCTGTTGCCGAGCATTTCTGGGCATAGAAGGTTTCCAAATTTCAAAAGAAGTATTTGATTCGGAAGACCATATGTAGTTGTGGTGAAAAATCTGTAACGGCACAATCAATAATAATGTGTACGAGAAATATTTAAGCAAAAACGATTGCTACCGTTTGTCAGAAGCCACGACTCTCCAGCTCTGTTTTGGCCTGATTTGGCTTTTAATCACTATGCAAAATCCGCCCTGGAATGGTATGAGGTACAAGAGGTCAAATACATGCCAAAAACAGTCAACCCACCAAACTGTCCAGAACTTCACCCAAAAAAATAATAATAATGGGCTCTAGTTAAGCGGAAACTCTTCGAATTTAAGAAGGAAGCAAATGGTATCAATGATTTCAGGAAACGATGGAGAATCGTCACAGCGGGCTTATCTGACGATACCGTACGGAACCTGATGGCGGGTGTACCACTGGGAGTTCAAAAATTTTACAGAAAGAAGGATTAACATCTTAATCAACTGTTTTAAATGTTGATATAACTCTAGTATTGTGAAATTAACAATCGGTTATATTAAATTATATGTAATTCTTTTGCTGCTATTATTTTGGTGTCTGAAATTTAATGTCGACAGGCTTTAGAACAATTTTCAATACACAAGCAATTTATTTCAAAACAATTCCCGGAACATTGTTCAATAGAAATCTTGGACGGATTCCTAAACAATTCTGAAAGGATCAAAACTATTCACTAAACATTTCAGAGCAAATTTAAATGTATCCCAGAACAATTCCTCATTACAAATTATTTTAAAAACTTCTCAGTACATTCAAACTTAACTTATTACATTTATGAACAAATCCCAAAACAATGCTGACAGCATCTCAGAATTATTCTGGAAGCATTCAATAGAAATCAGCAAACATCCGAAAGCTATTCTTAGTAGAACCAATACGGAAGCAACCCAGAACAATTCTCAAAGCAAATCATTTTGGAATCATTTGGGAGCATCCCAAAACTATTTTGAAAGCCTCTAAGAGTAGTCTTAAATCTAATCACTCCGGGAACTTTCTAGAACTTATGTTCAAGCACACTCCAGAACAGTTCTGAAAGCCCTAATTTTGAAACATCTCAAAACTACTCTGGAAGAATATCATAACTTATTAAGAAGCACTCCATGAGAATTCTGAAAGCATTTTAGAACACCTCTGGATGCATCTCTCCTATTTTTTTTGGAAAAGAGAAATATTTGCTTCGCGTAAATTGCTTAATCGGGAACTTTTTGAGAATCTGAACCACCGTGATGACTACCTAGCCACGAAATGATCAGCGATGAGTTAGTCCACAGCACTGTGGTCTGAAATTTCAAAAACTGCAATTTTTTCCTAGCGTCGAACGTTTTCATAATTTTGAAGTGTCAATCATTTGTCATGGTATCATAACGTGTCTTGTAAAAATTTGGCATCGACTAACTCTATAGCTGAAAAAATCAATTTGATTTCAACATCCCATTAAGGGAATGCTGGATTTGGCAGAAAATAAAATTATATTTCATTTAAATTTTAGCCAGATAACGCCTGAATCTAGTCTGTTGCATGAAAGATTGCAAACATTGTAGGAGAGCGCATGAAAGATTGCAAAAAATTTCGTTGCTTACGCCTCCTTTGACTTGGAATTAAACGAGAGGAAATTTTACGCGCCTGTTAAAATTCATTTTTTTCTGTCTTGTTTAAAAACAAATCGAAAGGAATTCTACGACAGACCAAAACCCCATTTGATCATCATCCTTGTAGTTGCTGGGGATTAACCCAACAAATTCGAGGAAGGTGAAATCAACTCCACATTACTCTTCGATCAAAACAGAACATTCTCCTACACATGAGTTCCAAATTTCAACATTTCAATGGCATCATATCGAACCGATACTCTCTTTTTTCCGCCATTTAGCCTACAAACAATAAACCTTCCGCTACGCGGGTGGATATTTATCCACGTGACTTATTCAAATCGACCACCACCACGATTCGCTCAGTTCTTTCCAAAATTGAGCTTTTACGTCAAGCCGTTCCCCTGCTAACCTCCCACCCACCCTTGACAACCGACCACCACCCATCGAATTCACCACGTTTTGCCGCTGGTCATCAGCATCACGCCGGAACGAGTGACGCAAAAGCCTGCTCGGGGGCCACGGAATTCCGTCGTTCCCGATCCGACCGAGCAGCTGAGTTCACCTCGCAAACTTTCAACTTTCTCCCGCGAACGAGCGAGTGGTGTGCGATGGGGAGCTTTTTCCAACTGACTTCCGTAGCCAAAAATCCCAAAGGTGCGAAGGAAAAATGCCCGAAGCAGGCCGTTGAGGTGAAATTACGCGTCGCTATGACAGTGTTGGTGCCCCCCACCCCCCTCGTTCGACGTTGCGTGGGTGTGGGTGTGCAAAGGAATTTTGCTTCTGCTCGGGAAAACTCACACGTGTAGCGACCGCATGCGTCCGTCCGTCCGGCCGATCACCCTGTGTCCGTTCTCTGACGTCCCGGACTTCGTCGGCGGCATGCGGGGAATGGGAGCTTCGTTACAATTTTATTATCCTTCTTCGCTGACATTTATCATTTTCTTGTCTCCTTTCGGTTCAAGCGCATCAGCGGCGGCGAGGACGACGTCAGAGGCAAACGATGACACTGTTCTGGTTGCTTTGATGGGGCCTGGGGGCGAATGGCGTTTCCCTTTGAAAAGTTGAACTTAAACTGCCTACTGTGTGAATTTTTCGTTTCCATGTCCCATTTACACTTCCCACACAGCACATGTTATTGGACAACAATCCTGGAGTCTTTAGTTCCAATTTAGTGTGCCAAAGAAAGAATCTTCCAGTCGTCGTTGGCATGGCTCAATCGCTCATGTTGAGGCTCGACCAGTCCGGTTGTTGATGTTCAGAAAAAAGAGCCAGAGGGAGGAGGATGGCACGGGGAAGAAGAAGAATGAGTGTGCCATTAAACTTGTAACACAAACAATTTTCCAATCCGGTCGATTTGTTGGATTTTTGGGGAATGTGCAATGTGCATCCTGTGGCAGTGGGAGCAGTTGGGAGCGAAATTTTTCTGGCACCATATCTAGGCCAGAACAGGTATTAGTATGCAAATTTGTTTCTGGGATTTAGATGCAAGTGCGATCGGTTATGTGTGTGAGACGCTTTCCTGGATTATTGGCAGACACGGCAGAGAGGTGTGTGCTGCTTCTCGGCAGATAAGCCACCAACCAAAGCCGTCTCAAAGTGCAAATGCGGTGTGTGATGAGCTTGGGGGAATGATAGCGAGCGATGAGCGAGAGAAAGAGACGCAGATATCGATGGATGTTACGTCGATGAGTTCCGGCATGGAGGAAGTGCCCACGGGCGTTTTGATCACCGTCGTCCTCACCGTTTGCAGTGCACTCTGGGTGGGTGTGTGTGTGCGTGTATTTTGAGGTGATGGAAAGTTTTGCTTTTCAGCTCTGCCTGCATCCGGTTGAGGGAATGTGAAGGTGGTAAAGAGCACAGATGAGTTTTATCGCTTGAAAAGTAAGAAATATACTGGTGGAGACCTTGAAAATTGAACTTTAACGACTTTTGATGTCCTGCTTTTGAATTGGTGGGGAGGTGTTTTTTTTCTGCGCTGTTTACAAGGGTAGGTGGAGTTGGGAATTCCGACAATGGTGGAAGAATTATTTATGATGAACTTGTTTTGTTGTCTGAAACTGAATACAACAACAATATGGAGTATTCTATATGCATTCCTACATTTGGATAGGAGCTGTAAAGAAGTAATTGACCGTAGTTAGCAAGCACAATTTTTGCGATGGACAAATGCAAGTTGATCAGTTGTCTCTATTTCTCAATATTTTGTAAAGTAAAGGCAATATCAAGCTAAGCTTCTTGATTTCAAGCTCAACATTCGAGCATTTTTAAATATACCAAAGGTTTATTAAAGATATTTCTTTTTCTGAATTATTGAATTCTTTTTCTTCCTCAATAAATGGAAGAGCTTGATGCAATTCAACAGATTTGATGTGGTTCTAACTCTAGAACTTCACATTTTCAACTACAAAAACTGCAAAATATGTTGATAGACCGCATTCCAACAAACATGATTATTCAATTTGATAAATATAGAAATATTCAAAGAGGTAAAAAACTTCGTCTCTGTATTCATTCAAGATGCCAATGGAAGCAATTAAACTTAAGAAATGACTACAAATTTCCTATAGAAGTCAAATTTGTAGAAATTATGTAGTATTCAAACAGCGAATTGGTCTCCTATAGTTTGACTTGATTTCCTCTTGTTTTCCCAGACCATCAAAAGGTGATTGTAGATCTGATTGGAAAGAACAAAAACTTGAGCCAATCAAAACTGTGTACCGATATGCAGAACAAATGACTAAATACAAGATCTGGTCAATTTTGGCAACATGCTATCAATGTCTTTATTTAACTTCACTACTTTTACATTCAAGTTTAACCTCTGTTTTTTTTATTGTTCATGCATTACTTGCTTATATAAGAACTTATAGTTATATATTTTAAATTTTGCATACTTCTTTATTTTTATTAATGTCTGAGGTATATGATTTCCGTGATTTAAACTTTTTCTTTATTAGGGTTAAGCCTCCTGGACTAGTTCGTCACCTACCTAAACTTGAAAGTGCTATTTCTTTTTTATTTGATCAATTAATTTTTAACTGTATCCTTTCCGATTTAAGAAAGTTGAAAAAATCTTTTTTTAATTATTGGTAGATTTTGTTTTGCCTTAATTTTTATTATTTGTATATGTTAATTAGCTAAGTCTACTTAACATATACGCTTGCAACTAAATAAATAAAAATTTAATAACAAAACTGGCACGTTTATGGTTCTTTTTCGGAAAGAGTCAATCTTGGCTCTCAAATCTTCAATCTTGGCTCTTGAATCTTGGTTCTTAAATCTTGGGTCTTAAATATTGGCTCTTGAATCTTGTCTCTTGCATCCTGACTCTTGATCTTGATTTTTGACTCTTGACTCTTGAATCCTGGCTCTTGAATCTTGAATCTTGAAACTTGGCACTTGAATCTTGAATCTTGAATCTTTTGGCTCTTGAATTTTGAATCTTGGCTCTTGAATCTTGAATCTCGGCTCTTGGTTCTTGTGTCTTGAATCTTGGCTTTCAAATCTTGGCTTTAGAATCTTGGTTCTTGAATTTTGGCTCTTGAATCTTGGATCTTGAATCTTGGCTCATGAATTTTTGCTCTTGAATCTTGGTTCTTGAAGCTCTTGGTTTTTGAATCTTGAATCTTGGCTCCTGGATCTTGGCTCCTGGATCTTTGCTCTTGAATCTTGGCTCTTGAATCTTGGCTCTTGAATCTTGGCTCTTGAATCTTGGCTCTTGAATCTTGGCACTCGAATCCTGAATCTTGAAGCTCTTGACTCTTGAATCTCTTGGCTCTTGAATCTTGAATCTTGGCTCTTGGCGCTTGGATCTTGGCTCTTGGATCTTGAATCTTGGCTCTTGAATCTTGGCTCTTGAATCTTAGCACTTGAATATTGGCTCGTTAATCTTGGCTCTTGAAGCACTTGGCTCTTGAATCTTGAATCTTGGCTCTTGGATCTTGGCTCTAGCATCTTGGCTCTTGAATCTTGGCTTTTGAATGTTGGCTCTTTAATCTTGGCTCTTGAATCTTGGCTTTTGAAGCTATTGGCTCTTGAATCTTGGCTCTTGGATCTTGGCTCTTGAATCTTGAATCTTGAATCTTGGCACTCGAATCCTGAATCTTGAACTTCTTGACTCTTGAATCTCTAGGCTCTTGAATCTTGAATCTTGGCTCTTGAATCTTGGCTCTTAAATCTTGAATCTTGAATCTTGGCTCTTGGATCTTGGCTCTAGCATCTTGGCTCTTGAATCTTGGCTTTTGAATCTTAGCTCTTGAATCTTGGCTCTTGAAGCTCTTGGCTCTTGAATCTTGAATTTTGAATCTCTTGCTTTTGAATTTTGAATCTGGGCTCATGAATCTTGAATCTCGGCTCTTGGTTCTTGTGTCTTGAATCTTGGCTTCCGAATCTTGGTGCTTGAATTTTGTCTCTTGAATCTTGGATCTTGAACTTGGCTCTTGAATCTTGAATCTTGGCTCCTAGATCTTTGCTCTAGCATCTAGGCTCTTGAATCTTGACACTTGAATCTTGGCTCTTGAATCTCTTGACTCTTGAATCTCTAGGCTCTTGAATCTTGAATCTTGGCTCTTGAATCTTGGCTCTTGGCTCCTGGGTCTTGAATCTTGGCTTTCGAATCTTGGCTCTTGAATCTTGGCTCTTGAATCTTGGCTCTTGAATCTTGGCTCTTTATTGGCTCTTGAAGCTCTTGGCTCTTGACTCTTGATTCTTGGCTCTTGGATCTTGGCTCTTGGATCTTGGCTCTTGAATCTTGGCTCATGAATCTTGGCTTTCGAATCTTGGGTCTTGAATTTTGGCTCTTGAATCTTGGCTCTTGCATCTTGACTTTTGACTCCTGACTCTTGAATGTTGGCTCTTGCATCTTGGGTTTTGAATCTTGGCTCTTGAAACTTGGCTCTTGAATCTTGGCTCTTGAATCTTAGCTCTTGAATCTAGGCTCGTTAATCTTGGCTCTTGAAGCTCTTGGCTCTTGAATCTTGGCTCTTGAATCTTGGCTCTTTATTGGCTCTTGAAGCTCTTGGCTCTTGACTCTTGATTCTTGGCTCTTGGATCTTGGCTCTTGAATCTTGGCTCATGAATCTTGGCTTTCGAATTTTGGCTCTTGAATCTTGGCTCTTGCATCTGGACTTTTGACTCCTGACTCTTGAATCTTGGCTCTTGCATCTTGGCTTTTGAATCTTGGCTCTTGAAACTTGGCTCTTGAATCTTGGCTTTTGAATTATGGCTCTTGAATTATGGCTCTTGAATCCTGACTCATGGCTCTTAACTCTTTACTATTGACTCTTGAACCTTGACTTTTGACTCTTGACTCTTGAATCTTAGCTTTCGAAACTTGACTCTTGAATCTTGAATCTTGAATTTTGAATATTGAATTTTGAATTTTGAACTCTTGACTAAGCAGGGGTTCAAACATCGCTCAGAGCTTGTTTCTCACCCAAGAAATACACGATTTGTATTTTAGTTACCTAAATAATTCCATTTTTGTTTGAAATAAATGTTTCATAAGTATGAGATCCAGCGGAAGTAAAACCCCCCACATGATAAATTTGGTTCCATTTGCTTGATTAGTTCTTGAGTTATGCAGAAAATTGTTATTCAATTGTATGAGAGTACCCCCTCCAGAGGGAGGAGGGGTCTCAAACAACCTTTTCCAGCCCCAAAAGCCCCTACATACAAATTTTCACGCCGATCGGTTCAGTTGCTACCGCGTCAATAAGGATCAGATTGACAGATGGACAGACAGAAATTCATTTTCATATATAAAGAAATCCTACCTCCGAAAACCCCCACATGTCAAATGTGGTTTCATTTGTATGAAAAATTCTCGACCTATGCAGAAATTGTTATTTCATTTTGTATGCGAGCCCCCTTCCCTTCAAGACCCTCCCCCTCTTGAAGTCTTGAACTAACATAGAAACATTAATGGCCCCCAAAAGCCTGCACATGCTAAATTTGGTTTCATTAGCTCGGTTTATACTCGAGTTATGCAACAAATTTTGTTTCAATCGTATGGGAGCCCCCTTTTTAGAGAACGAAGGCGTCTGAAAGCACCATAGAAATATTTCTCTCCTTCAAAAGCCTACTTATGCCGAATTTGGTTCCATTTACTTGAGTAACAGCGAGACAGACAGACAGACAGACAGACAGACAGGCAGGCAGAAGTTCATTTGTATACCTGCAGATTTTCAGTCTGACGCATTTCTGCGTATTTACTTACTTAAGGAACTGAACTTAAATCATGAAAAAATAACTTCACCTTAACAAAAAAAAACAGAATCACCTTTTGTTAAACAGTAAACAATAATTTTTTCGAACTATCAATAGCAAACCTGAGAAAATTCCTTTAAATTCAAATAGACAAAGTTTATCCTTTGACAGGTAGGCATATTTCGTCTGTGACTTAAAGACTACTTTAGTGTCAAGTACCGGGTTGAGCATTGATTGATTTTTTTTTCGATTGATGTTTGCATATTTTTAGTAACACTAAATGTTTTATATTTATTTCTTTTCCACTATAACTAAATCCAATTTTTATTGCATGTTTTTTTTTTATTTGCATGTTTTTTTTTTATTTTTATAATCTTAAAGGCGATTAAGTTTTGTAATATTTGCAATTTAAATTTTTCAATGTCACATGTTTCATTTTTGCCATTTTTTTAAGTTTATTACTAAAACTATTTGCTCAAGGAGCTTTTGTTTGGCATACATACAAATAAAGTCATCTTGGCACGTTCAATTATCCTTTGCTATGAATTTTTCGAAAATATTGCATTCTTTATATATTTATCAAACAATCTCTTAAATTCAACTCAAATCTTGCAAATCCGTTGTGTTTCAAAATCTTCAATTTTCTGAATAATTTCATTGCCAAGTTTTTGCCAAATAATTTTTTTTAATTTTTCAGTTCACGAAGACTTCTTGGGTATTTTTAGGTTTTTTTTATTTTTAAGTTTTCAAAGATATTGGAATCAATTCTGACCTTTTGCAAAATTCAAAGTTTGCATATTTCTTAGATCAATTGGGTTGAAATTTCCTGATTATTAATAACTTTACGGAGTAATTTGTTTTTGCATAAAATTATTTTTTTCAAAGTCAGTTTAAAGTTATTGTACAAAAAAAGGGACACCCAGGATATTAGAGCCAATATTGACCCGGATTTCAACCCTTCGTAGAATTTCAAAATATTAGCGTAGAGCTAATTTTCCTACACCATTCGAAAGGCATTGGTCTCAAAAATGCATTGGAACAAAAAAAAAGCTGCTTCCAGTTACATTGTGTCCCGGAATTGTGCTAAGGAAAACATCTGGAAGGATGTTTTAATTTGGCTTTGTTAACAGAAATGCATATAAACATTCCAGACTGATTGTAGAGAATTGGTATCTTGAGCAAAATTTCTGAATGCGTAACGAATCGTCTCTTGATATTATCATATTTGTTCCAAAGCGTACTGCAAATATGGCGCTGCTGTCTATCTTTACCAAATTAAACTCTAGAGAGTTGCCGCCTTGGGCAAAGTTGTTTGGAATGTAAAATGTAGGCATTTGTAGGCGTTATCATATTAATTGTAAGTTTTGCCTCAGAGATGGCGCTGCAGTCTATCTTTGTCATATGAAGGTTCAGAGAGTTGCTGAGTTGCTGTCTTGGGTAAAGTTGTTGAAAATGTTAAATGTAGTCACTTGATATTATCAGATTAGTTCCAAATTGTTGGCACTGGCTATTTTTGCCAACTGAGGCTGTAGAGAGTTGCCGTCTTCAGCAAAGTTGTTTTGAATTAATTTACGGATTTAATTCGCACAGAAACAATGCGTTCTCAAACATGTTTGGATGTGGATTTAGATTAATCCACGCTTAGAGTGCTTGCCTGTCTGTAAAAAAATATTTTTTTGCAAACCTATATTTCCTTTTCAGACAAACGTTAAAGCATATTATTATAGTAAAAATCGCCAGTGAGATTTCTACTCCAGGGTCGAAGATTTTTGCTCCCGTTTTTGTGCCCTGCCCTTCGGTACATAAAGAGGTATGGGCGCATTCTACTAGCTTGGTCGCGACAGATTTCATGTGTGAATAGGCTGCCACATAAACGTTAAAAATTGCCTGAACCAAATGGACAGCTTGTAAGGACCACTTGAAGATGCGATGGGGGATCATTGTCCTGATATTACCAAATGTAGCACGTAGTAAAATGTTCCTTGTCTTCTGAGTAGACTAATCGGGAATGATCTCTCAAATGCATCCGTCGAACAATTCTGAACGGCCGTTGTGAGAATATCACCATAAAAAGCTCATATATGCATAGCATGTTACCAGTTACTAATGCTTCTTTCCTTTCTCCTGTTATTTTTCCTATCCCATGGCCGTGCATGGTGTCTTGTGACACATTGTGAGTCTCGATATACGCTACCAAGTTCAGCTCTTCAAAATCAGAAGCACCAAGACGATAATATGGACTGAATTTTTCATATACTTTTGTTGTTGGGATAAAGGGAGGGACCATCAGAGTACCCGCTTGAAGCAATTTGGATAGGAAGAGTGGGACTGCCAATTTTCTGTTGTTAACTTTTTACTAGGCGAGGGCTCGGTTTTGGTGTGGTTTATGCGAACTTGTTTCTCGAAGGAGATTTTCTCCAGACTCCTGTAGCTTTGGGTTGCGCGTAAGTGTATCTGCTTACGGGCCCACAATACGTTTTTGGCCCTTCATACAGGAACATGATGAAACATTTAGCACAGTACAACCATCAATCAAATCGTTTAATTAAAACAGTCCAGTGATATAGGCAGTTGCCTTGCTACATTAGATGGTAGTTCACATCATCATCATCATCATCAAAACCTATTTTCTGCCAAATGTTTTCGCAGAGCATATCCTGAAAGCACTGGTTGGCAAAATTTAAAGAATTTAATCTGTTCACTAGGCTGAATTTTTAATTCTCCAGCTGAAAATCTTTGACTTTCTTTTTCTGGAAAAAGGTAATCATCGCAAGTCGTGCTTTGAAACTGACTTTTTTTTAATTTCTGCTGCGTCGTTTTCGCGAAAAAATAAATTAAAAAATAATTTATAATTCATGTTAAACAAACAGTGAAATCATGAGATCTAATACCTAAAGCTTTGTGCAATGTAATCCGTTCCCTCCTAAAATGTGTAATCTCGGTAGTTTTTTCCCGAATTGGTTTTATGTTTTTTTGTGCTTGATCCCCACACCCGGAAGAAGAATTATACCAGTTAAATTTTGTTTGTTAGTGCTAGTACTTTACCACCCATACATAAATGATTAAATCAGAGTATTTTACTGCTTTGTCGCGAGTGAATTGATGATTATAAGCAGTTCAGAAGTCGATATGGAGTGGATTTCCTCATAGCGAGGAAGAAAAGAAAACCAGTGCAATGTAGAAAACGACAGCAACGAACGACGCTAACGCGCATGCGCATTCAGACATTCAAAAATGGGTAACTGGAACAGAGGTAACACCTTTCAACTCCCGGGCTAAAAAGGTTTATGACAACAGTTTGTGTAGAATTTATCATCCATAAAAACACGTGGATATTGGATTTCTCTCTCTCTCTTTCTCTCTTTCTCTCTCTCTCTCTCTCTCTCTCTTTTAACTTTTCCACATTTCTTTTCTTAAAATCTGATGTACATTTCTTTCATGACCTTATTATGTGAAACAATTGTTTTTCATCGACTTACACATAAATTTTAACTTTTTTTTTACATTACAGACTTTTTTGAATTTTGTTAATATGTTATCTTGGCACTTTTTTTTATTTTTACATTTGCTTTTCTTTCAGTTCAATACTACTTCCATTTTGAAAAAATGATCAAGTTTACGCGGAACTAAGACAATTGCTAGGTTTTATCAAAAACTTCAAATGCTATTCCATATGTGAGTGCACTCTACACTGAAGAAGTCTGTTAGTCCCAGACGAAAAAAAAAAGGAGATGAAAAATAAGTTTTCTGAAGTGAAATTTAACGGAATTTGCTCGCGTCTTCTAGTGAAAGTTAAAAAATGGGTTTAAATTTTTTATTCTTAAGTGTTAATTTAAAATTTCCAAATTTTTCAATGTGTTGTGAGGTATTTTTTAAGTGCTTAAAACTAAATGATTTTTTTTTCAAATTCAACAATTATACCTAAATTTTGGAATCAAGATGGTTCGAAGGATCAATAAGCGCTTCTAAGATTTATAATTTATTGAACAAAAGAAACTTTTTTTTTCAAATCTCAAAAGATCATTCCAATCAATCAGCAAAGACCATTAATTTAATTGAATGCTCATACAGGGTTATACATAATGCCTCGACGGTTTTCTACATATTTATTTAACTCTTCTTTTTTTCACACCGGTTTCTTACTTTTGGTGAATTAAATAATGACTTTGAGAAAATTTCCATTTTCATGATTGTTGGTATATTGTTTTGAATAAATATCCAGTATTTTCGTTTTAAATGAATTTACGGCATATTTTATAAGAAAAAGAGTATATAGCTCTCTTTTTCTAGTAAAATATGCCGTAAATTAATTTAAAACGAAAATAATGGATTGATTATATTAAATTGAACTCGACTCCTATTCCATTCAACTTTACAGTATATCACTGACAGCTGGAAATACGGGGGAATTTTGAAGAACAATGCTAAAATAGGGACAAAAAGAAAATTAACTGTGCACAAACATCTACAGAATCCTTCCTTGTCTGCCTCAAAAATAGCAAAACTGTTAAAATTCCCAAAGCCAACGATAGTAATCAAACGTTACAAGGATACTCTGATTGTAGATAGAGCTCAGTGCATCTAGCATAAAAGTGACACTGAGGTACGCGAAAGGCAACCCAGGTGTCTCCATACGTGATTTGGCAAAGAAATACGATTCCAACTTTTCCACCGTACGTAACATCCTTTCAAAAGAAAAATATAAGTCTGTTTGGGCCAGTAAACATCCGAACCGCTCCCTGAAACAAAATTTAGTGGCCAAAAAGCGAGTACAATTACTATACAAACAAGTTTTGACGAAATTTGATGGCTGTATTCTATTGGATGAAGAAACAGATGTCAAAATGGATTATAAACAAATCCCCGGATGAAAATTTTACCGGGCAACTGGTCGTGGGCTTTTCCCTTCCAGGGAAAAATATGTTTTTGCTGATAAGTTTGCTCGGAAACTAATGATTTAGCACGGAATCTGCAGTTGTAGCCTTAAGACCAAAGTTTTCATCACATCTCACACAATGGCGTCGAAGGTTTACATTAAAGAGTGTCTGAGAAAGCGGATTTTACCCTTCATTCGACAACACAAGACCAACGTTATATTTTGGCCGGATCTATCCAGCTGCCACTGCTCTAAGGAGGTACTAGAATGGTATGCTGCAAACAATGTTAAATTCATCGCCAAAGCGATTAATCCTCTGAATTGCCCTGAGTTCAGACCGATCGTAAAATATTGGGTAATTGGTAAGCGGAAACATCGAGGATGCGGCAAAGAAGTGACAAATGCACAACAACTGCGTTTAAAGTGGAATAAGTTCGCCGGTACAGTGCCACCAGTGACTGTCCAGATCATGATGGCATCGATCACAAGTAAAGTGCGACAGTTCATTCGAAACGGTGAAATCTAATAAATTGTTTTAAATCGTTTGAAAGCTGAATAAATGTCCCTTTGTTGGACGTTTTTATCAACCGTGTTTGTTGTTTAATTCTTATGTTATGATTACTTGAATGCGTCCAAATTTAGAAATAGGCTTCAACATTTTTAACGATCGATTTTGTAAGCTCGAAACGTTTGATTAGCAAATCAGAAGAATCCTGATATTCAAATAAAAGCTATGCTAATCAGATTCATGGAATCCATAACCCTTAACGACATGTGTTTTGATTCTTTAAATTTACTATATGAACTTGAAAATGTTGAAATGTACTATTTATTCGTGTGAACGATCAGTTTTGTGAGCAATTGTATGTTTGCAGGATTTTGAAATTATAATCAGTAATCACCCAAGGAGAGTTCAAACAACATTCAATAGTTTCAATCCAATTGCCTTCAAAAAATAATAAACGCTAGAGGAACACAGCTCAAGTTGACAGTCCGGCCGTGATTAAATTCCAATAATTTGGAACCGAGCAGAATTAATATCTCGTTCAGAACATGCTCAAGTGTCTGTTTTGCCCCGATAAAATGACAACACGATGCATCTTTTGTAGCACCATCATTAAATAAAAAATCCCGTCCTCTTGCCCATCAAACTAACCAACCAACCAACCAACCAACTAGTCAGCCAAGATAGGCCGCCACCCTCTTTGGCATGGAAATAAGCAGCAGCAGCAGCCGTTCGTAGCAACACCCTATCTCGCTCTCTCTCTGTCTCTCTCTCCCTCGCACTTTGGAAGATGTTCATTTTTCTGACGGCTGACACGAAGCGAGGCGCTCCACTTCACTTCAGATCCGATGGCCGAGATGGTTGATGGCGACGGTCGGTGGTTGCGACTGTGATGAGTGTGATAAAGGCTGAAAACGAGCACAAGAAGGTGAACCGAACCGAGCCATCGCGGAACAGCTTCGGAAGCGAAAAAAAAAAACTGCTACTGCTGCTGCTGCTGCTGTTGCTGCTGCTTCCGTGTCAGTAAGAGACCTGTCAATTAACTGAAGTGATTTATTATAAACTCCTGCAACACTGCCGTTTTTCCGTTTCATTTAGTGAGCAACCCTTTTTCTTCGGTAAGAGTTAGCTTTAGTGTCACTTTGCGCTGACGACAGCTCCGACCAGCAGAACGAAGAATGAAGGTATCCGGATGAGTGACTGCTTGGGCTTTAATTAATCTCTTTCAATAATGATCAGAAACAGGCCTTCCACTGGCCAACCACTTGGCACTGGCCCATCTTAGTCGAAGGGAGAGTATGTCAGCACTTTCCTCGAGCAGCAGCAGATTCTAATCGGGCAATTCCGATGGGTAGAGGGAACTCATAATTTATTGACGTCAACCTCAAGTCGAAACTGGAAGAGGGTGACATGACACATTTCGAAGGGAAATTGATTCCCCGTGATCCGAAGGCTCGACCTCACCCTTTAGTTGCTTAAAGCAAATCTAATCATCATTTGCGGTTTCGATAATCAGCATTATCCAGTTACATTTTACGCAAAACTTGACCCCCGTTCGAACTCTCGTGTTTCGGTGTTCGTGTCCCGAATATATTGAATTAATCAAATAAACTTCCGGTTTTCACCCTTCCAGCCGAGCCATCTCATCTCATCTCAGTCGCACGAGTTCAAGTGACAAATGTAAATCACTTAACCGCATTCCGCTGCCCATTCCTCGTCCCACGGCGAGCCAAACAATAAGGCCCTCGATATCCCATGTGAGCAGTTACTTTTCACTAAAATCATTACCCAGCCCCAGGAACAGCAGGAATTACCGCCAGGAACGCGTCTACTTGCACAAAGTTCCTTGCGAGACCGACACACTCGCACAGTCCACGGGGTCCTCTTGGGACAACAACAGCAATCTTACCATGGCAGTGGCATCATCATCATCATCATCATCATCATCATCATCATCATCATCATCATCATCATCATCATTATCCAGTGTCATTGTTCGCTATCCGATGAACTGAAGTTGCACACCGCCAAACAGTGTTTCAACCGGCTGCGTCGTCTCTGGTGGTCGGTAATAAGTTAAGGATGTTGATTTGTAACAAAGCGATCCACGGGCGAAGGGGGAATTTGTAGCTGGTTAAAGTGAAGCGTATAGAGTATCAGGCTCGATGAGGGAAGAGAAGGAGCCTAGCGATGCCAATTTTTTTCAATTTCTTCAAGGAATCACATCAGGGAATTTTTTATGCAGTGGTGGTGAATGTACATTTTTTATAAAAACATAGCCTGCTGCGAATTGTTGAAAATCGCACACTAGGAAGCGTAAACGCTTCTGATAGAAAACGCAGAGTTTAGTTTTTGTTGTTGACAGTTTCAAACGCTGTGTTTGACTGTGCTTGATGTAAAAAAAACATCTTTGGTCCATTCATACGAATTTTCTTCATCTTTTCCTTATTCTTATTCTACTTCTTATTCTTACTTGATTATCGAGATTTTCAGCATCAGGCTGATCATCTCGCGTCGTAGTCACTGAAACATCTCCTTTGGGTATTTTTTTTTCGTAACTTGTCCGGGGGTGAGACCTGAACTCGTGACTTTGGCGTGAGAGGGATGGATGTCAACCAGTACGCCGGGGTCAATACAATTCACGGAATAATAGTTGGACTTGTGAGCCGAGGAGGATCGAGGACACTGCAGACCCCCAGCAAAAACACAACAAAATGGTACGCTATGCTTCCGAATCGTTTGTGACCAGCCTCTCGATCATCTCGATTATGGTCGAAGCTGGAATATTCCCTTTTGAATCTCTTTCAGTTCAATCTGTAGCACGAACGGCTCTTGCGGAAGCTAAAAGCACCAATCAATAGCACCATTCCACTGATCCAGAGAGCATCTGACCGTGTACTCTAAGTGACGGATACCGAACTTCCCGCTGTCGACCATTGAACGAGGCAGAACGAAGTGTACGAGCAGTGATTCGCCGGATAGAGTCCGTTCAGTTGTCCAACAGCTGCTTGCGTCTAGATTCCGTAGACCGTAGACAGGTGGTCTACGCCGATGCTTCGAAAAGTGAAGACACCGTTGGAGTCGCATTTTGCAAGACTGGCCTCACAGATTTGTTCAGCCTTCGGAAACCGTGCAGCGTTTTCTCGGCAAAGACGTACTCTATAAACAGAGCGTATTCGATAACGAATATCGATTCCCAAATGATTATTTTATCGGATCCAACAAGTTGTCTGCTGGCATTAGAATCAGGAAGGTCGAAGCATCCGTGGATTTAAGAAGTTGAAAAGATTGTGCGTAACAAACTCGTTCGCTTCTGTTGGATTCCGGGACATTCTGGGATCAACGGAAACACCCAGACTGATCGACTACCGTACGAGGCTAGAGAACACCCCGCCGTAAGTATGCCAATGGGACCAGTAATGGCACGAAACTAGAGACGCAAAATTGAGGGAAGTTAAGAACGACACGAGCAGGTGGACAGACCAGACCAATCCAGCCGACCAACGTGCGCTTACACGCCTCAAGATTGGCTACACTCGACTGACTCATTCTTTTCTATAAAAAAAAGGACACACCGTCCATCTGCCAGTGCTGCCGAACCAAAATAAACGTGCTGCACCTTATTCTCCACTGTCGAAAGTACAAGACAGAACGACTAGAAAACGTCATCAGCCATACCAACCTTCAACATGCCCTGGATAATAGCGAACGTAAAACGACGAACCTGCTGGCTTTCCTGCGCCAAACTGGGTTGCTTAAACAAATTAGAGAAGAACAATTCACCAAAAATTATGATGAAGAAGAACAAATGAAATGAAGAGAAGAATAGAAGAAAAGAAGAAATTACCACTCTGTATCTTAAAATTCCGCTTTTCCGACACGAATGTGTAAAATGTCCTGTATAAACAATCAAACCAACAATTAAACACAGAATAATTTGCTTGCAATCAGCAAAATTCTGTTTCCGGAAAACTGTCAAAACTAAGTACTCCGACCAAATTTTTGTTTCATCGACTAATAAGCAGAAGCTGGGATAGCAGCTAGTGGAAGGGGAATGTTATATGCCCAATCTACAAAAAGGGTGACAAGTTGAAATGTTAGAACTTCCGAGCAATTACTATTCTAAACGTGGTCAATAAAGTGCTTTGCTATCACTGCTAGCAAGCTGGATTTGTAGGTTTTGTGGACGTTCGATCGACTACAGACATACCTTTACATTACGGCAGATGTTCTAAAAGTGCCGTGAATATTAAGTCCTTATAAATCACCCATTCGTCGATTTCATGACTGCATACATTTCTAATGATCGCAAAGACCTCTGGAAATTCAAGGACGAGTACAGGTTTCCCGGGAACTACGGGATGGTGTATCAGATGCGTTATCGGGCTCGTTTGGAACACGCAAAAGACTTCGACAGGGCGATGGTTTTGTTTGCCTTCTGTTTAATATTATGAAACGTGTGGACTATAGCATGCGAGGTACGATATTCAATTAATCCAGCCAGTTCATTTGTTTTGCTGGCGACATGGACATTGTTGGTGGAACATTCCAAGCCGTTGCCAATTAGTACACCAAGGTTTGGTTTGAATGTAAATACGACTGCTAACAGGAACAACCGAGCGCTATGGAGCTTGCAAAAGCCGGACTGTGATAATCGAGGGAGGTGAGAGCGAGCAGTTGGATGAGTTTGTGTACCTGCGATCATTGGTGCCTTTGGATAACAACTACAGCAGTGATGTTCGGAGATGCATTATTGCCGTACATTATGCTTACTAGGGACTCCACAAGGCTCTGGGGTCTAATAAACTTTCATCCTCGTCAGTGATGGAAATAATCAAACGTTTAATTTGAAATCATTTGCGAACATGCTCTTGGAAATATTCCAATGTCAGTGTTCTTCTGTCTACACGGCCAACGATTTAAACTCAGTTATCAGTCGTTTTACACCCAGTTTTGTCATTAGTGAAGTCACTCAAATTTGAGTAAAAGTAACTTGGTTTGACATATCGACAAATCAAAAACATCCATCTGATTTGAGTCGATGTTTGAGTGATTGAGTCAAAAAAGACTCATAACTGAGTTAAAATGGCTGACCGATGCAGATCATAACACACCGAAGTGAATGAAGGAGAATGAAAGAGAAAAGAGGACTAAAATTTGGCAGCGGTCAAGTATGTTATTGTCCATGCGTTGATTCATTCCTACAATGCGTTCATTGTCCTATGAATGACAGATAAAAGAATCGTTTATGAATGCATTCATTGATTCACGACGATTGAATACGACAAAATCGCCTCGATGGTGCAAAAAATGGCTGTTATTAATACTGCGTTGTGTTTTGCTATTCCTGTTTGCTGTTGTTGGTTGTCGCTGTTGCTGCACAGTGCTCTTTGAATCATCGTGATGAATTAAGCAAGTACAATTGGGGGTAAAATTATGAGCCAATCACATTTTTTTTTAAATTCTTAGAATAAAACGACGATGCACTCAGAAAACCACCCTTGCTGCAGACTATTCAGCAGGTTGAAGAGAAGTTTTGTAGCAAGAATGTAGAAGAACATAGGTACAACCAGGACAAGTTAATGGCCGTAATTTTTTTATTTTAAATTTTAATATTCAATAATTACACACCCTGAAACGAAAATATAGTAACTAGAAATTAGAAGAAAAATTAGTATCTTCCATTTAATTCCAACTACCTTTGCTTATCTTCGACAGATACGCGTCTACAATGTGCAGACTTCTTCAGTGTCTCGTACTAATAGTTTCATGCCATTACTGGTTCTTCAGTGTCTCGTACTAATAAGTCGAGTTATTAGTACGAGACACTGAAAAAGTCTGCACATTGTAGACGAAATACGCGTATCTGTCGAAGATAAGCAAAGGTAGTTGGAATTAAATGGAAAATATAGTAGTAAACCAGCACTTCTACATCGACAGTTCATAAAAATCCCTTGTGTTTTTGCCTATAGTTTATTGTCATGATATCGAAGCAAATAAAATCGATGTTTTCAGTATAAATATGGCAATTGAGGTTTATTTTAATTTTTGTTTTTTAAATTTTTTCATTTGCGTATAAAGTTGCGTAAAATCGGCTCACCGACTTATGAGATTCATCACCCAAAAGTTGTGATAAAAATTTAATTTTTGTGATAGAGAATTGAAGTCTTCAACAAAGTTTTAGAAAAAGTCAATACAAATAACATTGCTGAAAACATGTACATCGTATGTTTAACCTAATTGGAGATAGAAAGCATTTTATAAGAACTAACCTCCAAAAACACATTTTTCACCAAATAAAATAATAGAATATAATGGTCCATAAAGTTACTTGCAATATCAAAATACAAAATTTTCCAGAACATACTATATCTGCATTATTTCAGTTGGATTAGTCATTGAAATTTTTTCCTCATTATTTTTCGTCGTACACCCTAAAGCAGGTATGGTCACCCTAATGACAAAATAAAAACATACCTGTCTTATATTTTTCGATGAGGGACTAAACCACCAATTCTCACGAAATTCTGAGAGCTCATACATCTTTTTTGTACGGAATTGCTGAATGTCTTGTATCAACTACCAATTGGTTAGGTTGATGAAGATTATCTTCAATATATTTTTATTGCTGTTAAATCGAACGGAATTTGCTCGCAGCCACTAGTAATAAACTTTTTGATTGTTATTTTTTGTATTAACCCCAGCGCGGAAGTAACGATCTTTGATGAAGTTTGCAGAAGCAGATAATTTCCCATCTACCGGATACGGATACTACCGTTCAATGGCCTCCGCTCGTTTTCAATCTTGTATCAATTTCAATTGCAAAGCCTGCCGTTGCCCTATACGGAACTATCAATACACTTTCTCTTCATGTTTATTTGTTCTAGCAATAAAATTACTGTCCACTCCTAGCGCTTCGCATGGAGACGAGAAATTATGTGCTTCTGCAAACTTGATCACTAGTAATAGTTAAAAAATTGTTTCATTTTTAAAATTTTTATTTCTTAAAAGTAAACCAATGAAATGTTAAACTTTAATGAAAGTATTACTTCTAAAGTAACTGTGCGAATTAATATGTTGTTTGATATTTCTAGTTAAGAGATATTGAATTTTCTTAATTTAAAATTTTTTGTTGTACTCTCGTAGGTCACACTTGTCTGTCACCTTGCCAAATGTGGATGAGAGATTCGTGGTTATCTGGCCCAAATCATGGATGACAATTCTGCCTTCCTTGATGCAAACCATCAGATCGAGATCAGCGAAGGTCGAATTATTTTCCAACAGTCTACAATGTTTGCTGACCCTTTTTTTTAACAAACCACCGGACGGAAATTCTAATGTGTATAGCTTCCCGACCAGAAGGAAACAACAAAATTGTTTCAAGTTTTGTTATTCAGTTACGCTATTTTTATAACAGAGGTTGTCCGAATTTAGATTGCTGATGTAGTTAAAATAACATAAATTGTAACAAAAAATCCACACGAGGTAACAAAATAGTAGCTAACTATGATAAAGACATAACATAAATAAAACAAACTTTGAAAAAGTTTTGTTACGATGTAGCAAAATTATATAAGCTATTTTTAGAATACATCTATATTTTTAACGCAGATTGTGTCTCCCGAGGCATTATATCTGATTTTTTTATAAATATGTTATAAAATTATCCAGATTATCCAGATGAAAACGTATTTAACACATTTCTATCACATTCAGTTAAAGGGTGATACGGTCAAAATTTGGTCAAGGGAAAACGCGTGTAAATCGGTGAAATCGTTTATTTAAAAAATCAAATTAAATTTCTTTTTCAAGTTCAATTAGTATAAAATTCAGGAAAAATATTCAGTTAGGCTTCCGCTTTTCCAAATCCGAATTGCCGGGCCTTACGCTTGACCCCTGCCATCAGATTTTGTACAGCCACCTTGTCCACCTTCTTCGCCGCAGAAAGCCAGTTTGCCTTGAACTGCTGCTCGTCCTTAGCAGTTTTTTTGGTCTTCTTTAGGTTCCGCTGACAATAGCCCAGTATTTCTCAATTGGGCGGAGCTCTGGCGTGTTGGGAGGGTTCTTGTCCTGGGAACCACCTGCACGTTGTTGGCGGCGTACCACTCCATGGCCTTTTTCCGTAATGGCAAGATGCCAAATCCGGCCAAAACAGTACGGAACAACCGTGTTTCTTCAGGAAAGGCAGCAGACGTTTATTCAAACACTCTTTCACGTAAATTTCTTGGTTGACAGTCCCGGAAGCTATGAAAATGCTGCTTTTCAAGCCACAGGTACAGATGACTTGCCAAACCGGATATTTCTTTGCGAACTTTGACAGTTTCGTGTGCTTGAAAATATCTGCTACCTTTCCCCTTCCTTTTGCCGTATAAAACTCCTGTCCCGGAAGCTGCTTGTAGTCGGCTTTGACGTAGGTTTCGTCGTCCATTACCACGCTGTCAAACTTCGTCAGCATCGTCGTGTACAGCCTCCGGGATCGCGCTTTGGCCGTCGTATTTTGTTTATCATCGCGATTTGGAGTCACTACCTTCTTGTAAGTCGATAGTCCGGCTCGTTTTTGCCTCGATGCACGGTTGTAGACGATACACCCAGCTTATTTGCGGCATCTCGGAGAGATAGGTTAGGGTTTCGCTTGAAACTACCGGCAACTCTCTTTGTCGTCTCAGCGGCTTCCGGTTTTCGATTTCCCCCGATCCAGACTTCCTGGCTGTCGACAAACGTTCCCCATACACTTTAATTACATTTGTAACGGTTGATTTGGCAACTTTTAGCGATTTTGCCAACTTTGCGTGCGAGTAGCTCGGATTTTCGCGATGCGCGAGCAAAATTTTGATACGCTGCTCTTCTTGCTTGGACGGCATTTTGACAACTGAAGAGTGAATTCCAAAATCAAAATAAGAGCAACATTCTTCACACCCTCACCTTCAAAATGAGGGGTGTTCAGGTTTTTTAAATGCAAAATTGAAAGAAATACGTCAAGTTGATATTGACCAAATTTTGACCGTATCGCCCTTTAGTCGTAACATGGTTTATTGTAATTTTGTTATTTTTATGTTATACCCTTCTGGTCGGGTTACTGTTCATTTCCTGTTATAAGAGCATTTCGTTGGAAGGGGAATCTCTATCCTTTTTGTGGATTTCGCGTAAGTGCTTCTGATAATGGGTCCACATCCCCGTTGTTGGCCCTTCATACATCGAAATAGTAAGGATTACAGGTATTTACAGTTTGATCTTGCCATTAGGAGGAACTGTACGCCATGGCAAGTCCTGCGCTGGCGGTGGCTTCACATCACATCACATTTCAGAAGTTCCAGCTAAGGAAATATGCAGGTAAACCAAGATTGCACCAAGTGGTTTTTTACTGCAGAAAAACCTACAGATGATCACATATTCGTAGCTAAACGTATGATGGGATAGTATTGTAACGCAGGTCAGGATGCATGGAAATAAAAATCCGTGTCCAGATCCGTAAACTGCAGTCTTGAATTCGACAGCAAGCAAACATACACCGTGAACTGAATCAAATTATCGTCGTTATAAGGTAAAAATCCTGAAAACGTAAACTAGTTCACGTACCATTTCCATTTTCGAGAACGCTTTTGTTTCTGTGTATATATTGCATAAGATATTAGTAAAGTTTTTGATATTGTTATACAATGATGTTCAGGAGAAATGCTGGCCAAACATAAAGCTCCGTGGAAACTAATTAATAGAGCGTTATTGTGTGTTAAAGATAAGATCACACGCGTTCCATGGCAAGACCAATATTCCAATGAAGTATCGAGCGGAAAAGAAAGTAAACAGGGATACCCTCGTTAACCTCTGCCATCTGCTACAATAATACAAAATGCAGCGTTGTTTCGAAAATTCCAGAATTAGATTTTTTTGATATTCTAATATTAATCAAATATTGGATATCTAATCAACTAAAAATTTCCGTGTTAATTTTTATTTTCAGATGATATCCTTCTTGTAACAAAATCTCAAATAGAGTTGGAAGCGATCCTCAATGCACTTGACATTCAGCTAGAAGTCATAGGACTTGAAGGAAACCATAAACTTTTAATAAGATATTCTAATGATAGAGCGAAGCACCCAAATGCTATCATTCTCAACGGTTAGAAACTCAAAGTATGTGATAGTTTAACATATTAAGGAGTTTGTTTAGCGTCTACACTGAACAGGAAATCATATTTGAGGCAAATATATTTAAATTCGCTCAAGCTCTTGAAAAATTATAGCAGAGTTATGCAAGAAGTTCAAACTAAGCTGGGAAATAGGAAAAATTAATGTTTGAAACAGTGATATCACCATCCTAACAATAACACTATTAAAGTAGCCCAAGAAGAGTAGTATTGCAATAGCTAACTAAAAATTCATTTAAAAAACATACACCAATAGTGCGTTTGACAGACGGATATGAAGTTTAACTTAGTCAAAAAACTTTAAGAGCTACTTAATGGTAAACCTATAAATAAAAGAACAAGAGCGAGGCGTATTAGTTACTCTGGACAGGTTTTACGTAGGTATAAA
This sequence comes from Aedes japonicus, assembly GCA_034211315.2. Classification (NCBI taxonomy): domain Eukaryota; kingdom Metazoa; phylum Arthropoda; class Insecta; order Diptera; family Culicidae; genus Aedes; species Aedes japonicus. Next base: position 133,754 of record JASCZW010005547.1, read on the forward strand.
AACAACCCATCAAAGCTATCTAATAATTTAAATTTTGAAAAAGAAAAGACAAAGGGCTGACCTATTACTATTTGAAAAATATCGGTAGAGCAAGACTTCCAAAAGTGTCACAACATGGACAAAATCAGATTTGGCGAGCTTTCAAAGGATAGAGAAGACATGTTAATAACAGTAGAACAAGTTTACGACAATGAAAACAGTGAAATTCGGAGAGAATAACCTCAAAAAAAACTTACAATTATTTAAAAAATGTAACTCCTTATTACTAGGTAATAAATTTAAAACTAAAGGCAACGGGTAGTAATGGGGGAGTGAAAATGCCAACTCCCTGTCATTATTATTTTGTGAATTGAAAGTAGGCTCTTCTCCGCGCTCATTCGGAAGTCCCTACGTAGGATGGCTTGTTCGAAATTGGATAGTAGGATTCCTGGAGAATCTCTTAAATCCACGGATTTCGTTCGCCTATCCGTTTTTGGCTCTTCAAACAAGGTTAAATTTAATACAGGCAGATTTCAAACTTGAGCAAGTACTTCGAAGAGGATGAATCACTGGAAGAAAGTGTTGATCATGGCAATTGGCTGTTGGTGGTTAGTAGTTTGCATCTTTAGCATTTTATGAAATTATAAATTTCCATCATAACATGTGTTGTGTGGAACCATGTAACGGTGATCAAGGCACATACTCTAAACGACATAAAACTTAGGTAGGTATTTGCCTGTTTGGAGTGATGCACACAGTCTCAGAAACGTGTTTCTCATAAATATTTATAAGCGGAATAAGACGCAGAGGCTTCTCTTAGGACATCGAGCATCGAGAACTGTTTTCGTGGTCAAGGTGAATTTTTTCATTTGGTGGGATGAAGAGTAATCGTGCAGAGCTCATCCTAAGAAAAATAGTCAAATGGTCGTGCATTTTTCGAAAGAAATATATGTTTGCCTCCAATGATTGGGATTTAGTAAAATCACCAAACCTTAATTCTTACCGTTTCATTCTTTTCACATTAAGCTTATTGTTCGCATCCAACAAAGTGTTGTTAAGGCACTTCTAAAGTTATTTATTTGGACCTTTTGATGCCTCGTATCACTTTTGCATTAGTAGGATTGTGTGGTAAGTACAAGAGGGGTCGAGAAATTTTTCTTAACGAAACATTCCTAGACCAGACTGGATTTTGAACTCAGCCACCTCCAGTATGATGTTGCTTTGTAGTCTTTGTTGCCTGAGCTAAGGGAGAGCTCCCAAAATGACCACTGAGTGGAGTTATTGAGTGTTCTGTGGATAAAAAATAAGGGATCTAAATGCTCTGAAAAGCATTGCAGAACACCTTCTTTCGCTTCTTCTTTTTTGTTGTTGAAAAAATGAAAACAAAATAGAGAAATAAGGAGATAATCAAGACAAGAGCTGCCTTCAAGAGCAAACATTTAACGCAGAATATTTGAAGAGGGAACATCTGCTCCAGTCAACTCTCTTCATGAAGCAGAATAAAATTTTCCGTTAACCCACAACTAAAAGTCTTCTACGAAGGAATAATGCTGCACAAGTAGAGCAGAAATTGAACTAAATTTGTTTTGCCGTGGTAAACCAAAGGGAAAGTTGGTCGTAACGGTTGGCCCCTATTCTGTCAAAGCACGAGATATGGGAAATGCTGCGAACTAAGTATCTATGTTGGCTCAAAACTCACATTTTACTTTTTTTTACTCGGATCAAATGGACAATTTTGCGTTGTGTTAATTTTTTTTGCTTTTCAAATAAAGTAAACCACCATCACATTTGCGAGCAGCCACAACAGCATCTGCATCTTTATTGTTGGATTGAATGAAGCTATATCAAATTTCATCCGTTGTTTAAATACTTTTTTTAAAATGAAAAAACATAATCACAACTTGCAAGTAGTCCCAGTTGGTTACAGTTGGTTAAAATCAACTATTGAGCCAAGTATGCAGCTAACAAGTATCGAACTGAAGTAATGTTTGCCATTCGACCTTTTCTAGTAACTTTGACATCTGCTCTAGTATGGGTAAAGTGTCAGTTTCCCTTGCGTAATAATCGAGCGGAATATTATTAACAAATGACAGCCATTTAGAAATACATGGACAGGCGTTACTAACGTCATTTTCAGCTGCAGACAAGGTAAATTATTCCGACAGATAAATGCATTTCTTCATCAATACTTGTTTTATCCTAATGCTTATTCCATTTGAGCTGGAAACTAGCCCTAAGGAGATAGTTACAAAATTGTTTGATTTTCCAATGAAGTAAACCACCATCATACCTTATGAGTGGTCTCAACAGCATTCTAACTGTTGGTTGAAATCGGTAATAATATTTAAATATATTTTTGTAAATTTTCTTGTAATCAACTTAATCAAAAATAATCTGAAATCAAAGGTTAACAAGAATACAGCGTATAGTTAACTAATACTAACCCTGCTGAGAACTTATCCTTTTAACCAACGTTGCAATGATTTCTAGTGGAGGTGCAATATAGCTGCAGGTACCAATAATGCAAGTATCGCGTCAAGACATTTCTGCATTCGGGCGAGGCCATCAGCTGGTATTGCCTTAGTTAGGAATCACCTGTTACACATTGAGGATGTATAGGATGTACCTGTACACATTGAGGATGTTTATTTTTCGCAAGCGTCATTGCTAGATTCCTGTGTAATTACTACAGATCAATCATGCTTATGCTCAAAATGTCAGTTTTGTTGCTGTGTGTCAATAGAGATAGCGTGTTGCGATCGTCGACTTGGTGCAACACAGCAAGCCAAATAAAAATAAAAGATTGTGTTTTGCTTTTTTGCAGAAACTAAAGTCTAGCTTCTAGAGCCGCGAGGTGTTACTTTTTGACATAGGAATAGGAATACCCTTGTTACTGAAACGTGAACATTAGGAACCATTGTTAAATACGTGCGATTTAATAATTCACTAAACATTACCGTGAAAAGACAAATCCACCTCCCCATATTCCAACCCTTGAAAAATATTTCCTCTGCTATTCTCCCCCCATTTGCCTGCTCGTGATGTCCTCGCGTTTACCATTTGGCAGCCGAGCCAGAGCAAGTGGGTGCGGCAGGGCTGATTGTGGCAGTTCTCAATGCCATCGCGCAGTCACTGGTGGCTTGGGCGGCATTGTTGTCCAACATCTCATTTCCCAACCCGCTGACATTGGGTCACAGCCTCGAAATGCTACCAAACGAGCCCTGAAATTCCGGTGCCAGTTGTGTGTAAGTGTGTGTGTGGGGGGGTGGAGAAGGGAGCTCTTCTGATTCACAATTGTCATGTTTGTCCATTTCGTTATGTTGTATGTTGCAGTTGCAGTTGCCATTGCTGCTACTGGTGCTCCTGCTGCTAAATGTGTAACAATGTCCGCTTCTCACCCTTTGGGATAAATTCCGCTCTGATGTGATACTCGTATGTGTGATCTGTGTTCAACCGAACTTTGCGCGGAGGAGGAGGGACCAGGTTATGCTTCGTTACGTCGGTTCCATTCAGGACAATTTAATTGTAATAACATTTCATAAACAGTAATTGTAGTGGGATTATAATGCATTTATTGTCTCTATGATGTGGTCAATTTAGAAATGGTTCCACCAGCGGGTGAGCGGACTATATTCACCGCACCAGAGGACGAACTTTTCCCGACGAATGGGAAATAGAATCACGGATGGTGGATTTTTTTACTTTTTGAATGCTACTGACTTTGATGAATTAATGGAAGGTAATCAAAACTGCATCAAGTAGAGCTGGAATAGAAATTGTACTTAGCCTGCCCGGGACAGTTTTCTCCAAAATCACGTACCTAGAAAGAAAGACAAACATTGATTATCATTCAGATTCACCGGCAAACGAAGTCACGTATTTGCACGTATAATTGCAACCAATCAAACAAATCGACGGAAAAGATCAACAAATTCATCAAACTGACAAAAATCGTTTCACTCGAAATCATCTTCTTTCACATGTTTCGCGCTCCAACGACGCGCTCAATCGATTACGACGATGATGGGGGAAACGTTCAATTACTTCCGTTCCCACTCGCTGCAACCATCAGTTTCAGCCGGAAAGAATTCAGTTTACATGCATATTTATAATATTGGATCTTGCCTATCGAGGGAGACAACCGAAGCCTGTCACCAGCATAGATCAATTAGATGAATTCAAATAGCAACCCTTTCCCCCCCTAGTACAGAAAACTATCGCCCAAACATTTACCCAAATATTAATATGCCGTAAACATTCGGCTGCCTCTCGGAACCAGATTGCCCACCAGCGCCGTTTAGATATGCGTCGAATTCGTTCCCGGTGAAATCTGTGACAGGAAAAGGCAGCGCTGGCTGACTGGCTGACTGCTGAGTCCCGATTTGAATTTTAATTTCAGTCATCATATCTGGCAATATGTATTTTTCGGCATCCTCGCAGCTCGGCAGCACGTCTTCGCCTGCTTTGACTGGTAGTGACTCGCCTGACTGCATGTGCGCTTGTGTTTGTGTAGATGGTAGATGGCAGAAGTTTTCGGCGAATGGATTCCACCGGCGCTGGTAGAGATTGGGGTTGGTTATTGAGTGGACTGAAGATAATATTTAAGGGGTCTAAATGCCCTGAAAAGTATTGCAGAACATCACAAATTTGCAAGTTATCAAAATCTTGAGTTTTTGAACTAAATTTACACAAATTTTATTATGAACATTCATAGAACTGACATCTCTGCTCAGTTTATCATAAGTGCTATTTTCTTCTTTGATCAACATGCAATGTTTGTCAAACTTTTGCACCATCATGGCCCCTGCTGACATAAAGGGTGGAACGGTCAAAACTTGTTCGAATCAAATATGACGTAGTTGTTTTAATAGTGCATTTAAAAAACTTGAATGCCCCCCACATTATAAGGTTTGTATCCGCAATAATCCGGACACCTCATAACATGAATAAAACATAACTTTCGCATTATATTTCCGTCATAGTTCATAACTTCAGAGTCATGGGATGTGTTTTTGAAAATTCGTGAAGGCAAAACATAGTTATTCGGTATTTGCAAAATTTTCGAACTTTGCGCTTAGCTCCGTCCATTGGGGTGTGTACAGACTCTTCAGAAATCGTAGAAGCCGTCTTTGTCCAAATTTGCTGGAAGTGTTTGATGTCTTTGATTCCTTGCTTCTCTGCAGAAAGCTTCCGCTTAATCAGAGCTCAATATCTCTCGATTGGTCGTAGCTCTGGGCAATTTGGCGGGTTTGAGGTTTTTGGTACAATGTTCACTTGATTTGCCATCACATTTTTAGCATAGTGGCATGATGTCAAATCGGGCCAGAACAAAGGTGTTTCTTTGTGACTTTTGATGAAGGGTATCAATCGCTTCTGCAGACACTCTTGCTGATAGATCTCCTTGTTGATTGTGCCTGTAGTAACGAAAGATTTACTCTTTTTGCCACACAAGGTATTTTTTGGGAAATTTCAATGCCTTCATCGTTCTGAAATGCTCAGCTGTAGCATTTCTGGCCAAAGGACAATAAAAAGCCAACCCTGGAAGCTGCTTGAAATCCTCCAGGACATAAGTTTCATCGTCCATAACAACGAATGAAAACTTCGTTAAATTTTCGCAGTACAAACGTCAAGCCCGTGATTTTGCTGTCAAGTTCTGTTTTTCGTTGCGATTTGGAACTGTTTTTTACTCTATACGACTTAAGTCTCAAACGTTGCACAGTGGGAAAAAAAAGCCCGAAACGCGAAAGAATTCTATAGCTCAGCTCGGAGCTGAACAATTTCTGTAAATGTGAAGGAAAATCTCTAAGAAATTGAATGGACGTGGTCTAATTGGCTGCACGGAACTGCTTGGGGAGCAAATGAGCTTATTTTACCCTGGTTCCCCTAATATTTACATGTTTTTTTTACAATTTTCTTTGCTCGATGTGACTCAAGATCAATAAAATAATGCTTGTTCTTGTAAAGTTTTCTGAAGAATCGACTTAAATTAGTTTTGTTCATCGCACGGCTCTGTGAAACATGGGTGATTTTACCCTGATTCCCCTTATAGTTTTGTGCTTATCATAATTTTTTTTGGGCGGAGTAACTCAAGATCAACAAAGTAAGGCTAGTCCTTTGTAAAATTTGCTGAGGAATCGATTGGAATTGGTTTCATTCATCGCACAGCTCTGGGAGGAATATCCGCCATATCTTCATTCACAGAGCCGTGCGGTGAATAAAACCTACTTCAATCGTTCTTCGGAAAATTTTACATAGGACTAGCATCATTTTGTTGATCTTGAGTCACACCGAGCATAGGAAAAACAAGGAAATATTAGGGGAACCAGGGTAAAATGAGCTCATTTGCTCCCCAATCAGTTCCGTGCGGCCAATAAGACTACGTCCATTCGATTTCTTGGAAATTTTCCTTCAAGTAAAGGTAACATTTACAGCAACCGTTCAACTCGGAGCAGAGATATAGAATTCTTTCGTGTTTCGGGCACATCTTTTCCCACTGTGCGTTGTTTTGATTTTTTGACAAAACCAGGCGATATCCCTATTTTACAAGCAACCGTTTGAATGGAAAGATTTGGGTTTTTCGTTAATATCCTTTTCATCATTCGATCGGTTCTCGGTTTCCTCTCCACCGTCAAACGTTCCGAAAATGATTTGAGCACATCGTGAACAGTGGATTTAGGCAAATCCAATGTTTTTGCAAGGTCCCGTATTTGCAAGTCAGGATTTGTCGTACGCCCGTACAAAATTCGCTCGCGCACTTGTGTTTCATTCGTCGCCATCTTGAATACTGAACATGAAATGTAAACATCAATCATAGTCTTTTTCATCATAGACTCTCAGCTATAGCATAGTGACATTTTTCATTTATACGTGCAATATTTCAAAAGTTACAATGATGTGAAGGTGTCCGGATTAATGTGGATACAGATTTTAGGTGTGTGCGTACGAAATTTTGACTCTATTTTGTTTTTACCCATTTCTATTCAGTCGTCAAAATGGCGTTGAAGCAAAAAGAGCAACGTATCCAAATTTTGCACGTGCATAAGAAAAATCGAAATTTTTCCCACGCCGGCTTGGCAAAATCAACCGTAACGAATGAAATGAAAGTGTTCAGAGAAGGTTTGCCGACTGCCAGAAAGACTGGATCAGGAGAAAACAGAAACCAGGAAGCCGCAGCGATCGGAAGAATAGTGGCCAGTATTTTCGAACGCATTCTCAACCTTTCCATCAGAGATATCGGAAACAATTTGGGAAAGTCCCACACAACAGTGCAAAGGGTAAAGAAGCTAGCTGGACTGTCAACACCTAAGGTGACAGTGACACCAAATCGAGATCATAAGCTAAACACAACAGCCAAAAGAAGAGCGCGTAAGTTGTAAACGAGTTTGTTGACCAGGTTCGATTGCCTCGTAATGGACGATGAAACACACGTCAAGGCTAACTTCAAGCAGCTCCAAGTTCAAGAGTTTTCTACGGCTACCGGAAAAGGAAAAGTTCAAGATAAGTTCAAGCAGAAGAAAAATGTCAAAGTTCCTGAAAAAATCCTTCGTTTAGCAGGCAATTTGCACCTCTGGGCTAAGAAGCGAAAGTTTCGTGACAACTGGCACTGCCAATCAAGACATTTGTGTTAAAGAATGCTTGCAAAAATGCTTATTGCTCTTCTTGAAGAAAGATAATTGTTCCCTGGTGTAATGGCCAGACCTCGCTTCTTGCCACTACAGAAAATGGCTTAAGAATGTACAAATCGTACCCAAAGAGAAAAACCCTCCAAACTCGCCGAAACTGCGCCCAATTGAAACATATTGGCAACCGTAAAGAGGAACCTCAAGAAAACACAAAAAACAATTGAAGTAAAAACTGGTTCAAGGCAAATTGGAGTTCTGTTTAAAATAAAATGGCAATAATAGTGGTACAAAATTTGATGGAAGATGTCAAACGCAAAGCCCGATAGTTCGTATTTGAAATAATTTTCCTGGGTTTTGTAGACGATGAACTTCCAAAAGAAATAAACGTTGATCATTTGTTTAATAAACTAATTAGTGTGCACCTAATAATGTATGACCAATTTTTGACCGTTCCACCCTTTAGTTACTTGTTTCACGGAAAATAAACTGAATTTTCATTGTTATTGAATTGTGATTCAAATTGTATTTCATTCGACATGATACTCTTTTAAGATCATAGCAACACTGAAGACATCAATATAAATTGTAGTAGGCTATGAATTTTATGACACAATATTTTATTTCATTCAACCTGAAGAGTGGTTCTTCTGAAGTTCTCCTATAACCATCAGGTTATGGGCCCAGAAAGGTCAAAAAGACGCGAAGATTTGAAGATCTATTTTCTAGATGAGCGAACTGAAGACATCCGCACGAAAGCAGGGAAACGTTAACTATTCGGTATGGAAGTACTGGATGATGTTGGTTTTAACTCCCGGAGGGCTGCATGAAATTGCGAAGTCGCCGAAGCCGGCAGAGCCATATTATAGCTGGATTTAGAAAGATGCGAAGACAGTGGTACTCTTCGAAATGTCTCTAGAAGATAAACCGTCTTTGTCATGTGATTCGTGCACAAACATGAGTGATCCCTCTCTCCAGCAAGGTGCACGACCTGCGGAAGTAGAGGCTACCGAGGGTTTTGAATAAACGGACTGTAAGAGACTGGCCAAGGACAGAAAGTTGGTTGACCAGAAGAAATCCAAGCAGAAGGTAAAGTCAAATTCTTCTGCTCGTAGAGTTTCAAAGAGAGCTCAAAGATCTACCAATTCCAAATGAAACTGTCGTTTCAATTAAACCTGATAAATAATCTGCAAATGCTCTAATGTCGATTTTAAAACTGAGGATGGCGAAACATGTTTTGTAAGTCAAACACTGCGCATTTAGTAATGTTTACATGCGGAGCTTATTGTATGTAAAAATAACATCAACATGGACTTGACTCTCCAGACATTGTGATAAGGGTTGCAGGATCTGAAGTAGAGCTATCACTTTCTAGCTCCCGGATTTCAATGGTTGCATGAAGAATTATGTAAACAGATTTCTTCCATAATATAATTAGCGGACAATGGGTGCTAGTTTACCCTCATACACACACACACACACACACACACACACACACACACACACACACACACACACACACACACACACACACACACACACACACACACACACACACACTCACACACACACACACACACACACACACACACACACACACACACACACACACACACACACACACACACACACACACATACACACAGAGAGCGTTGCAGGGATTGCGAGGACGAGTCCAGGATCTTTACGACATCCACCCCCCCTTCCCCACCATTTGTGAGTTAACGGGGTAGGGGCTCAGATTGCCCAATGCACACTCTACCCAGGGGTGTCAACCGGCACATTCGAATCAAGGTCAGTCAGATCCTAAATTACGGCATAATGGTCATAGCATCGAATAAGGATATGACATGGATCAACGGATTGGACTTGACGCGAAGGAAGCTTGTCACCTTAAGTGGGGGGTACTAAGGTTCAAATGTTACATTCCTGACTTACGCCGATCCCGCTCTGAATACGGTCTGATGTAGGACCGTGTCAACACTACCATGGCCTTCCTGATTCAGAGATAACCATGGGATCACGATAGGCGACTGTCTCAAAGTGTGACGATAGCGGTTCAGACGTGGGACCCAACAAAATGTTAAACGACTATGGCAAAACGCCAGATAACGGTGGCAATAGTGTTCGTAAGAAGCGGAAAGCTACAAAGGTTTTCCTCTTTTTAGCATTTCAAGCTCTCACAATTTGCTTATTGTTTGCCCCAACTTAGTGTTCTAAATGCACTTCCACAGTTATTAATGGAAATCTTTCAATGCCAGGTACCATTTTTGCATTATTATGATTGTGTGGCAAGTACAATCATACCCTATGCCTTTACCGAATGAGGGAGGAGCTACATAGGCCACCAGTGTCGAATACGGTGGCCACTGTGGAGAAGGAAGACGCGATGGAGGTAGTCAGAAACCGGATCGACGAACTCTAAGATTATGTAAAGGACAGGTACAATGTCCACAAGAAAATCAAAGAGATGGTGACGCGTGTCAAATCGGCTGTGATTGCAGCTGAACGCCAGCAGAACGAACTGAGGAAGAGAGAGCTGAGACAGCTTAAAAGGTTATTGAGGACAGCCAAAAGGCAACTGAGACGGCAATGGTTGATGCACTGCAGACGGAGAAAAGGAAAAGGGACACACCTGAAGATGAGAAGGAGCTCAAAAACTACGAGGAGAAAGATGAAGGCAGTGAATGGCACACGGTCGGCAACCAGAAAAACAAAAAGGAGAAAAATCAGCAGCATGTGAAAATGTCAGGAGAGAAGAAGAAGCAGATGCCTAGGCTTCGTAGAGAGCGAAGTAAGGGCGACGCTCTAATTGTTGAGGTAAAAAGTGGAACGACGTGCACTGAACTCCTCCAAAAAGTGAAAACTGATCCGAAGTAGAAGAAACTTGGGGAGAAGGTGTTGAAAATCAGGCGCACCTAGAAAGGTGAGATGCTTTTGTAGCTGAAGAAGGATCCTACCTTCAAGACGCTCGTCGAAAAGTCTCTTGGTGAGCAGGCGATAGTTAGAGCTATCTCACAGGAGACTGTGATCGAGTGCAAGGATCTTGATGAGATCACTACAAAAGACGAGCTGAGGAGGGCGCTCCGATTTTGGAGATGCACCAATGACAATCCGGTTAAGGAAGGTGTACGGTGGCACACAGATGATACGTCTTCCGACAGCTTCAGCCAACAAGCTGTTGTAGTCAGGTCGAGTAAAAGATGGATGGTCGGTGTGCTCATTGAGAGTCGTCCCTCGAGTTCCAAAGGAATTGGAGAGATGCTTTAAGTGCGTGGGTTTTGGTCACCAGGTGAGGAACTGCAAAGGTCCTCACAGATCTGATCTTTGAAGGAAATTTGGGTAGAAGGGTCATTTTGCAAGAGACTGCGCAAAGCAACCGACATGTTTGCTTTGCAAAAAGAAGGACGGAAACGAACACATGACGGGGGGCTACAGATGCCCATTATATAAAAAAAAGCGGTCGGCAGTAATAGAGGTAACCTAAATAAACCTCAGTCATTGCGACATAGCATAGTACTTGTTGTGGCAGTCAACAATAGAAACAACGTGTAACGTCGTAATCAATGCGGAATCGTATCTCGTGCCTCTCGATAAAGGAAACTGGGTTGCAGGTAGAGCGGTGATGGCTGCGGTACAGTTGATGGGCAGATTCCCCATCCAGATTCGCATGTTCATGCGAAGAGATCGTGTTCGTCAATATCAACAGGATCTTTGTATACAGGTGCTATGCACCCCTAAGGTGGACCATGCAGCAGTTCCACCAGATGCTGGGTGCACTGACTGAAAAGCTCATCGAAAGAAGACCGGTCGTCATCGGAGGAGACTTCAAAACGGTAGAGGGTGCAATCTGCTAGAAGTTATGACAAAGTTGGAAGTCACACTATCGAACCTAGCTTACTGGTAGGATGAGTAACTCAGCATGTTTCGCACTAGTTGTCTCAGAGACTCAGTAGACAGAGAGGTACACAGGACCGAATTAAAACGAGAGATAAGACGGAGCAAGGCGAACTGCTACATAGAGCTGTGCCGCTGATGTTAACCTCTGGGGTGACGTGTACCGTATTGTCATGGCGAAGGCCTATCAACGACTGCAGAGCTATGTTCTGCAAAACTGAAAGTTATCGTAGATGGACTTTTCTCGCCGCACGAACCAATGCCGTTGCCACGTACACCGTACGGCAAGGAAGAGAGAAGTAATGATTAGGACAAGCAAGTCTCGAACGAGGAGCTCGTGACAGTGGCGGAAGAGTTTAAGGTGAAGAAGGCACCCGGACCGGATGGAATCCCTAACGTGGCTCTGAAAGTGGCGATTCAGGTATTCCCGGAAATGGTCAGGGATGTGCCACAGAACTAGACATTTCTCGGACAGGTGGAAAATACAGAAATTAGTGTTGTTGCCGAAGCCAAAAAATCCTCCGGGGGATCCAGCATCGTATAGGCCCAACATGCCCATTGGATACGCTCGGGAAACTCCTGGAGAGAATCATCCTCAACAGGTTGACGAAATTTACCGAGAGCGAGCACATTCGATCGAGAATGCAATTCGGTTTGCGAAAAGGGAAGTCTACGGTGGATGCCATTCGGACTGAGGTCGAGAGAGCCGAAAAGGCGTCCAAACTAAAGCGGCGAGACGATTCATATTGCGCTGTTCAATAGCGCCAGCTGGGAGGCTATTGCTGAAATTACCTGTGTGAAATTATGAACAGTTACTGTCAGAACCGGGTGCTGATCTACGAAACCTCCGTGGGGTGGAAATCGGTGAACATTACAACGGGTATTACGGAAGGTTCCATCCTTGGAAAAGGATCAAATATAGTGGAGAAATATGAGAGGAGATCGAAAGCTGGTGAGAGCAGAGTCGAGGGCAAAATGGCAACGAGACTGGGACACAGGGGAGAACGGTCAATGGACGTACCTGCTCATACCGGATTTATCGAAAGAGGAAGCACGGAGAGGTAAACTTCTACCGTACGCAGTTTATGTCTGGCCATGGTTGCTTCAGGCAAAACTTGCATCGATTTGGTCACGTAACGTCACCCTTTTGTACGGATTGCGCAGACGTTCAAGAGATACCAGAATACGTGGTTTTCGACAGCCCACGATTCGAACCATTGCGAAGCGAGATGTTTGCTATCAGCAGGGAAGATATCAGCACAGTTAACGTCATCTATAGCATGTTTCAAGACGAAAGTGCTTAGAATGAAGATGCATCCACGAGTCATGTTTTATACCAAATTGATAACAAGTTATAATAACGTTTGCATTTGAAATAATGAACAAAAATTGCCAATTTTGCATGGGTTTACCTTAACCCGCAGTGACGAGACTACCCATGCAGCATCAATCATAGTAGCCCATGGGTCAGCAGACAAAATTTGACAGCTCTATCAGTCGAACTCTAACCGTGATGGCCAAAACAGTGAAGCAACTCCGTTCAGAAGTGTGCGCGTTCAATGAACGGCAACCCGCCGCGTCGAAAACGGACATCATGAATCCGGCATCTACAACATCTTGGCACTATTAGACAACAAACAGAGCATCGAAAGATAGCCCTGTTCCGGACGGCCGACGACCCTGAGCGACAAGAAGCTCCAAAGGATGCTGAAGAGGATGGCCGAGGGAAATGTGGCTACATCGCTGCGTGCGCATGGCCGGGAGGTCGGTTCAACTGGTCAAACAGTGAAAAAGTACCTGGTCAACATGAACATACATGTCAGGAAGCGAAAGTCGCGTCCACTGGTTTCGGAGCTGCAGGCAATGACGCAGCGGTAGCGGCTGAATAAAATGAATCCTAGAGGTTTGAGCTGTTTAGTGAATACCTGTAACTAGAAATTAGAAGAAAATTAGTATTTTCCATTTAATTCCAGCTACTTTGCTTATCTTCGACAGATACGCGTATGTCGTCTACAATGTGCAGATTTCTTCAGTGTCTCGTACTAATAACTCGACAAGTCCTAGACCAGACCTATCTCACCCTGGATGGCAACGACTGGCAGGGCACTTCGTATTTTACTGCCTCCACGATTGGAAGTGAGCTCCGAGGTGAAGTTCATTTCACGCACCAACTTCCCCAAAAAGGTTCTGCTGTGGCTGACAATCAGCGAGAAGGGGATGTCAAAGCCGCTCTTCTTTGCTCCGGACTGGTGGTGAGCGGGGAAATTTATAGTTCAAATGCCTGCCGGAAACTGCGTCGTTCATCAAGAAATAAGAGTGCAGACGCGGTGTTCTGGCCGGATCTGGCGTCGGCCCACTACCGAAAGCGATCGTTGGAGGAGATGGAGTGGCTGAATATCGATGTTGTAGCCAGTTGGTGAACTCGCCCAACGTCCCCAGCTGCGGCCCATCGAGAATTTCTGGGCCAACCTGAAGCGTAAGAGCTACTCCAACGAATTTATCGCAAAAAACTGAGGAGGAATTGATAAATGAAACTAAGAAAGAACTCAAAAACATGCCTACACATACGTTTTCTTACGTAATGGCGAATGTTTCGGTTAACTGCCGGAAGGCCGCTCGCAAGGGCGTAGAATTTTTTTCGCAAGTAAGCTTACATAATTATCTTCCATGGGAAATTTATCACAAGCAATTATCTCTCTTAAATTTCTTTTATCACCATCCGAAAAAAAGTTCATATTTTTTTAATGCAAACGTTAGGTCATCCAATCTGTCTTTGAGTTCAGAACGTAAAATCTACAGTAGTAACTATAACTTTTTGGGCTTTACAATGTTACGTCACGTATTCAACCATATTCAATGAATATTTTCGAACGTCAGAAAACATCGCGAGATAAACTGGGATGATCTAGGAAATCCAAACTATCCTTGAGTTCAGAACATAAGATCTACTGCTGTAGCAGTTGGTTTTTGGGGAATGCAACGGAACAATCTGTATTCAAGAATATTCATTGAATCGTGTGGAAGGTCAACAGATAGAAAGCGATAATCTTGGGATATTCCAGGTTACCCAAACTGTCCTTAAGCTCGATACATAAGATTTGCAGTTGTAACAGTAGTTTTTTGGACTATATAAGCTATGAGCTATATGCACTCAAACATTTTCAATGAATCTTTTAGAAGGTCAACAGTAATTGTTTTATAACTTTGTGATCCTCTAGGTATTCCAAACTGTCCTGGAGTTTTGAACGGGAGATCTACAGTAGGAACAGTAGCTTTTGGGGCTATTCAAATTTACGTCACATATGCAAGCATAATCAGAGAATATTTTCGAACACAAAAATACACAAGAAGATAATCTTGGTATGGTCTGGGTCATCCAAACTGCCCTGGCGATCAGAACTTTCACACACAAGTTTTTCAAACCACGGGAAACGGAATCATAATTTCCAATAGCGCCTCAGCCCCACTACACCTCTGTTAGAGTCGAACATAGCAACAGTGCCATTTCCGACTGCTAGACTCCGAGTCCCCAGCGTCGTTCTGGTTCCCTGTTTTCCTCCGAGTGTTCCTCACGAATTCTTCCCAAAGCACTCCAAACCAAACGTCGAAAACGAGAGCTCATCTTTCGCCTGACTGCGTTCGCTTCCAATAACAGTTTTTTCCGCCAATTTTTTTTTTTTCGGCCTCACTCTCCGTGGCATCGAAAGTGTGGCACTGGGGTATGATGATGGAGCCGTTTCTCCCCCTACCCAAAATGGGGCGCATATGTTTTCGAAGGCACACACTCGCACAGGAGAGTAAGATAACAAATAAAAATATTTTCTCCATTTCGAAAAATGATATATTATTACACAAACTATCGGAGGCAAATGGTGAAAGCACGCTTGGGAGTTTTTCCTGATCTGCCTGCCAGGGCTTAGGGTCGAGTCGTCCATTGTCAATTGGTTGATTCGGCAAATGTGGAACTACCGGAAATCGACGACCCCACCTCCCGGGCTGGGCATATCAAGTGAGTTGAACGCTTCGTTGGCAGCCAAAGCACCGCCGATATGAGTCTACTGCTGGCCCCGGAAAAATGCCAATAGAAAGATATTAGCTTTTTTCCCCACTCAAATCTCAAAACAGCAAACGAAAGAAAATCGTCAACAAAAAAAGAAAAAGCAAAATATCAGCCAGCTCCTTTCCTGTCGGCCTTCATCGTGAATATGTTTCGACCGACTTCCACGGTGGTGTGTCATCTGATTTTCTTCGACAACAAGCTTCAAAAACATACCGATTGATCGCCCGCCGTACGAAAGTTAGTCGGCGGCGGCGGGTTTGCCAAACGGAAAAACAGTCATCCTTGCTGATTTCAGGGACGCTGCCGGAACGTTGTTTTTGGCTCTGGCTTCGGCCAGCTCAGACTTCCAAAGTTGGCAACAGGAAAAATAACTTACGAATCTAGTTCCGACAGCTGACTGGTGACAAACGGTGGAAAAAATTGATGTGTGTATGTGAGGGGGAGGGGAAGTCTTCAGTGGAAGGTTGCTGTTACTTTAATCTGAGTGGGCGAAAATTCAATATCCATTACAGAGGAAAAATAATAAATTTTAACAGTCGCGTAAAATTTCCCCTTGTTTAATTCCAAGCCTAAGGTGGCGTAAACAACGAAATTGTTTGCAATATTTCATACAATAGGCTAGATTCAGGAGTTAAGAGAGGAGTACAACAGATGGCGGTAGTAGCCTTAAGAAAATCAAATAACATCTTAAGAAAGCAGATCACATTACCTTTGACTTTCCTGTTTACCAAACATTCAGCAACAAAACCCATTTGACCAAGCGCAAAGTCAACCGTTTTCAAACATTTCACTTACTGCCACTGTCCGAAAAACTTCTTTCACAAAAATCCACATACCTGTCCGAACGCCTCCACCCGGGCGAAGCGACGAAGTCATTTCGGTCGAAGTCACTCAACCGAGCAAAAACCACAGAACACAATTTGTCTATTCAACCGCAGAAAATATTAAATTTTTAAAAAGCACACTATCAACGACAAAAAAAGAGCTACATCGTCCGAAACTATCGGAATTGAAACCAGCTTTTTTTTCGGAGTCTGCTAAACACATTCAAAAGCAAATAAAACCTGCTCGCAATTCACTCCTCTCCTCTCACCCACGTGTGAGCGAAAAGGCATCACCACTCGTATGAATGCATCCGAAGTTTCTTTCTGAACACCCCTCTGCCCCCCCCCCACCACGTCTTCGGCGGGGGCTCTTCGAGGAAAAAAGTGGATCTCCAATGAAATGTAATAGAATGAAATGAAAATATTATTCCGCGTCCTTTTACCTCTTTTTTTAACCCCCCACCCAAACCAGGATGAGCGAATAGTAGAAAAACATACACGCTTTTCGCAAGTTCTTTTGTGCAGTCTCTCTACAGGGTTGGAGTTTTCAAGAGTTTTTGGCTTGATGGAAACCGCAACATTGGAGAGGGAGATGAAAAAACTCCTACAGCAGGGTGGATGACAGCGGAACCATGGCGCCAGAATACCTTTACGGCGATAGAGGCGGAGGTGGAGTTGCTCTAAATGGGAAACTGTCCCTGCGTGCAATTCCGTTGCCTCAAATGGCTCTGGTTGTTTTTCCGGTTATCGCTTCGGGAAGTTTTCGCCCGTGGAAGGTTTGCAACTGAAAATGGCGATGCATGAAAATTTGTTTCTTTATTTCTGTGGGTCGTCCAACTGCGATAGCGGAAAGTGGATGACAATGCGAGGAAGCGCGGGAAAGGGAACTAATATCAGTGTTCAAGATTTGAAGACAATTTGATACTGAATTTAATCTATCCTTGATACATATAGTGACCAACCATTTCTTGGAAGTACAGATATTGCATGAGGTGGTTGCTGCATGAGGTAAGGTTGCTTACAAGTTACTTATTTGAGCCACATTCACATAGGTTAACGGGATGTAATGTTAGCCTAGTTGCTATCTGGATGACCGATTAATTTCGATGCAATTGAAGCATTATTAATCAATGTTCATTTTCGCGTAGTTTTTGATTTCCTTAACTTTTTAGAGATCATGATTTCACTGGCTAAGCAGAACAGATTATCTCAAGGATCTTCGAATGATCTGAATTTTGCTGAACTGAATCATAAACCAAGTATTGCAGCCAAGATGTACAGAAAACTGCTTACATAGATGTGGTAGATGTAATAGTTCAATGGTAATATAGACAATAATAATAATAATCTATATAATAAAAATGAGTTGGGGTTTCCTTTGTCAAGATTTAACTTGCGAGCGGAAGGACCGATCGGCGTGAAATTTTGTATGCAGATTTTTTGGGACCGGAGAACAATCTTATGATGGTTTGAGACCCCTCCCTATATTGAAAAGGGGGCTCCCATACAAATGAAACACAAATTTCTACACAACTCGAGAACTAATCAAGCAAAAGAAACCAAATTTAGCATGTGTGAGTTTTTAAAGGCAAAAAAGGTTTTAATGGTAGCTTTGGAAACCCTCCCCGTCATAAAAGGGGGGGCTCCCATACAAATAAAACACAATATTCTGCATAACTCGGGAACTAATCAAGCAAACGGAACGAATTTAGCATGTGGTGGTTTTTTAGGACAAAAAATGTTTCAATGTTGGTTTGAGACCCCTCCTTATCCAAAAAGGGGGGGGGGGAGGGGAGGGCTCCGATACAAATGAAATAAACTATTCTGCATGACTCGAGAACTAATCAAGCAAATGGAACCAAATTTAGTATGTGGTGGTTTTTGAAGACAAAAAATTGATTTTTGTTGATTTGAGACCCCTCCCCTTTCTGAAAGGGGGGAACCTATTCAAATGAAACACAAATCCTTGCATAACTCGAGAACTAATAAGAGAAATGGAACCAAATTACGCATGTGGAAGTTTTTGAAGGAGGGGAATGTTTCTATGGTGATTTGAGACTCTTCCGTCATATGAGGAGTATGGGGTGAGGGGGTGCTCTCAAACAAATGGAAGCAAAATTTCTGCATAACTCGAGAAATAATCAAGCAAATGAAAACAAATTAGGAATGGACGAGTTTTTTAAGGCTTGAAATGTTTTTATGGTGGTTCAAAGCCCCTCCTCCCTCTAAAAAGGGGGGCTCTCATACAAATGAAACAAATTTTAACCAAACATGAGAACTATACCTACTGCTTTGCAAATTTGTATTCAGTGGTTTTTGGGTCCGGGAAAGCATCTTATGATTTTTCGATAGCCCTCCCGCTTCTAGAAAGGGTGGGATCCCATGAAAATGAAAAACAAATTCCTGCATAACTCGAGAACTAATCAAGCAAATGGAACCAAAATTGGTATGGGTGAGGTTTTGAAGGCAAGAAATGCTTTTGTGGTAATTTAAGACCTCTCCTCACTCTGAAAAGGGGGGCTACCATACATACGAAACACAAATTTAAACCAAACATGAGAACTATCCCTACCGCTATGCAAATTTGTATGCAGGGGTTTTTGGGTCCGGGAAAGGATCTTATTATAGTTCGACACCCCTCCCTCCTTTAGAAAGGGGGTCTCCCCCCCTTTTCTGCATAACTCAAGAACTAATCAAACAAATGGAACCAAATATGGCATGTGGAGGTTTTGTAGGCAAGAAATGTTTCTACGGTGGTTTGAGACCCCAAGCAAAATAAACCAAATTAAGCATGTGTGAGATTTTAAAGGCAAGAAAGGTTTCTATGATGGTTTCAAATTCCAATTCACCTTGAAAGGGGGGGCTCCTATACAAATGAAATACAATATTCTGTATAACTCGAGAACTAATCAAGCAACTTGAACCAAATCTGGCATGTGGAGGTTTTTGTAGATGAATACTGTTTCAATGCTAATTTGAGACCCCTCCCTTTTCTGAAGGGGGGGCTCCATACAAATGAAACACAAATTTATGCATAACTCGAGAACTAATCAAGAAAATGGAACCAAATTTGGCATATGGAGGTTTTTAAAGGAGAGAAATGTTTCTATGATGATTTGAGACCCCTCCGCCTTCTTAAAGTGGAGGGTGGGATCTCCCATATAAATGAAACACACATTTTTTGAACGCAATTTTCTGCATAACTCGAGAACTATTCAAGTAAATGAAACCACATTTGGCATGTGGGGGTTATTGAAAACAGGATTTTTATTTATATTAAAATGGATTTCTGTCTGACTGTCTGTCTGACCGATCGGTGTGAAAATATGTATGCAGGTATTTTTGGGGCTGGGGAAGGTTCTGCGATTGTTTGAGACCGCCTTTCCCTTCCAGCTTGCATACAAATGAAACACAAATTTCTGCATAGCTTGAGAACTAATCAAGCAAAATGGAATCAAAATGGTACGCGGGTTTTTTGAATGCAAGAAATGATTTCTATGGTGAATTCAAACACAAATTTCAACCAATCCTGAGAATTATTCAGGTAACTAAGTCACAAACTGTGTATTGTCTGGGTAAGAAGAATGTTCTGATAGAAGTTTGAACTCCTTATTACTCAAAAAACTCATTAAAAAAAAGCGTCAGTTCTATGTAATGTTCATCCATTTAGTTGCAGGCGTAGCAACGCTCGCACCGGGATCAGCTAGTAATAATAATAATAATAATAGTATTTGAATGATCAAAAATATATGACAATGGTTATATACATTTTATTTGAGTGATTCGCCATGAACGTAGTAATAACTCTTAAGACGATTATTCACGTAGCTGCGTGTTCAAACTAAATCGTAGTAGGTGCATGTGCATGATCGATTCAGTTATTAAATTTTGACGAATTTTGCAGAGCACAGTTGTGCTGGCGCGAGTGCAGAATGTCGCGAAGAGTGGAGTTGAAGTCTCCTCGACCAGGTCACGACCATCTCCATGCGGGATAGGTCAAGGCAGGAACGGATCCTCCACCTTGACTGGTTTCTGCCTAGTAGATATCTGAAAAATCCAAATTTTTCTTAAAATCTACAATATGTATACACAGAATTCTGTATCTAAAAACTGCTTATATATCTATATAATTACAGACAAATCTGCAGCATGTGGTGTCCATGCTCATAAGTCGTTTTTCATTCCCTGGAAATTTCAAGAAAATCCAATAATCGGTTTAATTCTAGTGAGTAAACATGTGTGTGCCATTTTTGCCGAATACACATCTTCACATCGAAGCCTGAAACTTTGAACGGATCGACCTGTTGGGAAAACACGAAAAGTGAGGCAAAAAAAGAACTGGAAATAACAACTGCCAGTTTATACACTTGATACAAGCATTAAAATGAAAATTTGATTACAGCTCTGCCCCTTTTTTTAATTATAGATCTATTCTGCAGTCAACATCACGTGTAAGGAGTACATTGGATCGGAGCGGTTCCAAGCCAAATCAGTTGAGTCCTCAGACTGATGTAAATTTCGAAATTTTTGCTTCCCTCACACATAGATTATTTTACAGAAATCTGTAAGTTTGACCGAATTCTCAACAGCTGAACGTTCGGTAATCCGATTTTACAGTTTCGGCAAAATTTTACCGAAATCTAGTTTTTTTTACAGATATCTGTAAAATTTCACCGAAATCCGTGAAATCGGATTACCGAACGTTCAGCTATTGAGAATTCGGCAAAACTTTGCAGATTTCTGTAAAAAATCTAAGTGTGTATGCTTCCTATGTTCAAATAAGATCCTTATGAGCCTTCCGACGTTTCTAACTCATTGAATTTAAAACTGACTGTACGCAACCAACATGAAATTTGTAAGGAAATCAGTATGGTATACAATATATGTGTAATTGCATCGCTCTTAAAATCACTTCATCAATCTGCGTTCAAAGCATTCCAGCTTTACGGATAGATCATTTTTTACCAAAAACTATACAGAACATCACTATTCATATAAATGGAAGCAATAAAATCTGTTAACCGTACAAGTCACTAGCGCTTTGTACCTAAGCTCAATCAACTGTTCAGCAGGCAATTTTCAACAGTAGTATATAGGGCACAACAAATCTTGGCAAAATTGTAGCGAAACCTGAATAGTAACGCAGTTAGGTATCAATTTCCCAATCTTTATGGATTCAAATTAAAAAATAGTGCACAAAAAATGCATACATTATTTGCGGATCCTAGTTACACCGTGTCCAATATATTCTCATACAAAATAAAACTTTACGCATTATATTGCAATATAATACTTATCAACTACAGCATATGTTTTGGAATAACACCGACTTTAATCTTCTTGACCAGCTTCAGACGGTTTTCGAAACCGTCAAAGGTGGCACGCACTGACTTCCATCGGCATTTCGTCCTAAATTCGTTTGATAACGGTTTTCAATTGGTTCATATTAGACGCCCTGTGGTCGTTTACCTTCGTCAGCATGTATGACCATACGAAATAATCAAGGGATTCAGATCTGGTGAACTGGGGAGGCCATTCAGTCTTGTCCAAACAGTCGGTCAGATTTACTCGGCTCCAGCCCTGAACGAGATTTGAAGTATGCGGTGGCGCTCCGTCCGGCTGAAACACAGAGTCCTCTTGTACACTCAAAAAAATCGTCACGTTATTTCCACGTGAAATTTCACGTAACTTTCACCTGAACACGTAACCAAATCTTCTTCAGTAGAATCAGGTGAAAATTCCATGCAGGTGAATTGTATGCGTGAAAAATCACGTAACAATTATATGCTTTTACGTAGAAGTTAGATTTACATGGATATCACGTAGCTCTTACGTAAATTCTACGTGTTTATTACTGGTTTTGGCAGTTGACGAAAATTACGTGCGTTTCACGTGGATGGTGTCGTGTCGATTTTTTTGAGTGTACGTATGGCTTGACAACTTTCTCTAAAACTTCCGTTTTATAATATACGGCATTCACTTTGACGCCTTTTTCGATGAAAACCAGTGGTAATTTGCCTCGCTTGCAAATTCCTCCCAAACCACTGACGCAGCACTTTGGAACTGTGGAATATTCCTATCACTCTCTGGAACAATTCTTGAAGAGAAGCCCACAATCTGTCGTTCTGGACATTGTGGGATTGTTGCAAGACGAATAACTTTTCGTCGGAAAAGATAAATTCTTCCCCACCGTGCCGCGACAAAAGCAGACTTGCTCTTTCGAGTCGGTTCTGCTTGGAAGGTTCGAAACTCCGTGAGCCTAACGTTTCTTGAAAGCTTGGAATCCGAGGTCATTTTGCATTATAATTGTGCATTGGTGATCTCGAAACATGCGACCATTTTACGTACAGAGCCCTGTGATTTTCGTCTAATCCGTTCCGTGACCATTTTAACAACTCGTGCAGTCCGCACCGCACGAGTACGACCGGATCTCTTCCGGTTATCCAAAGAGCAGGTTTCACGGTACCTTTGGATGGTTCGAATGAAAACAATCGGACATAACCTAAAAGCGTTTGTATAAATATAGTGGTGTAGAATTTGTTAGTGCTGTAAGTACTGTGCAACTGTTGATGTTTATGATTTTGATTGTTAGAAGAGTCTGAAGAGAGAAAAGAAAAGCAGTGCAATGTAGAAAACGGCCATTCCTGGTCAGAAGCAAAGAACGAAGTTAACGTGCATGAGTGGCTGCCATATAATTTCAGATGCACTCACCACGTGGTGTACAGATTGAGAGCTGGGCCCTTTTTTTGTTCGTTGCACAATGACTGTGATTTTTCAAGCTAAATTTCTTCTCGGAAGTGTATTGCATTTGTGCGTGAAGTACTAATTGTATTCGGGCTGTTCCATTCGAAAAGGATGATGTGAAAATATTTGCCAAATAGCGGAGTGCTACTTCTATAGAGACATAAATGCATTCTTCAGCAACACAGGGAAGCCTTCCAAATGAAGACTGTACATCAGCAACAATTTCCGGTGAGATCTATCTGTTAATAAATTTTAACGATATAGGAAGGGCTTGTAAGATGGAACACGAACCGGTTTTTTGCTCGTAACATGTATAATTTTTATTTTTTCGCGGATTAAAAGAATTTTTTGAAAGAGAAACTAATAGGCTCCAACTTTGCAAAAGGAACTGATTATTTATAGTCATAGAAAAAGTTATGACGTATTTTCAAAATCCATCCAAAATTGCAATTTTAAAAAATGGCTTGCAAGATGGAACACGATTCATTTTTTGCTCGTAATATGTAGAATTTTTATTTTTTAGAGGATTTTTTCGAAAGAGGAACTAAAGGACTCCAAGTTTGTCCACGGAACTAGTTATTTATAGAAATAAAAAAAAAATTATGGCCAATTTTCCAAATTCATCGAAAATTTTAATTTCAAAAAAATGTATTGTTTTATTTCAATTTATTATTGATTCCATGGCATTTTTAAACATAGAAAATGTCATTCAAAAAGTTTTAAAACGAAAAAAATGTGTTCAATCGTACAAGCTCAACAGTGTTCCATCTTACAAACATGACGCCATGAGCACAAAACGTCAAAAAATTGTTTCACTTTACGATTTGTTTGGAAATGCCTTTGAATCATAAAAATACACCAAAAATGCTAGCCACACAAATGTTAACCTTTTGATATCGATGGGAAGTTTCCACTTACTAAGCACAAGAAATAATTGCTATTATAATTTTTTCACCACTTTCGAACAATGAAACCTGGAAGAGCTAGATCGAATGAGTGTATTCACTACAAAAGCAAATGAAAATTGAAGAATAGTAAAAAAATGGGGTTAACACTTGTCAGCGCAATCGTGTTGTCGCTATGAATGTCAAAAGTGGCGCTGTTCCATCTTACAAGCCGTTCCATCTTAAGCCTTTCCTCTACTGCTAAATACGCGCCATCCTCAAAAAGCAAATAATGAGGTTTGATGACGAAAGTGTATGCGCAGTCAGGGATTGCCGAAAAACACAGAGTGAGTAGCAAAATAGTGCGCAAGTGCTTCACCCAATTCCCGAGTGTGCGTCTCCTGTTTCCGGTAGTGCCGCACAAAAACAGAAAGTGCGAGAGAGATTTCGCAGCAGCACGAGAGACAGATAGCCGCACATACACTACTTTCTTTCCAGATTGTCAATGTTGCGCAAAAGACTCAACATTGTCGTGCTATAACACAGCGCTTCTACTGCCGAGAGGGCTCTACTCAAAGCGCTTTGCTCTGTGCTGGCTCATGCTGTGTAAATGGTAGTAGCAAAAAATGAAAAGTGTTGATGCTAGTAACAAAAGGCATTGTACGGGCTCCATGAGGGAAAAATTTACAGTAAAATGCTTATTCACCATGCACTACGTCCGGCCCATGCCGCCGTGGCCTGTTTTTTGCACCAGGCGTTAAGACGACAAGGGAGAGTGCAATCGTTAGCACCCAAAGACGAAACGAGAGTCAAAATTGTAGTACGATGCGGCTTTGGGCGCACGCCTGCAGAATAACAGGGGTGCACGCAGGAGCATGACTGCAGATCTCCCTTTTCACGTCTCTTTGAAATTTAATGTGCTGTCTCGTAGCAGCGCGTGCTGCACTCAAAGAGATTTGTGTCGCACCTTATCCCTGTGCGCAGTACATATATCCATTTGATGTTTGTACTGTGTTTATGAGGGGCTTGTTGTAAGTGGAAGTGACCTCGGAATGGACGTGCGTGACCAGGCATTCTGGAATCGATCACTGGAACCCAATAGAGCTATCACCTTCCAACTCCCGGGCTAAAAATCTTTGTAGAGTTCAGTTCGTTCAACTGCAAACATTTTTCTTCCATAAAAACACTGCCGGACGGTGGGCGTTGGATTGTACAGGGGATGATCAAAAAGGAGAAGACTAGCAAAATTTTGTCCAGATTCAAAGTGATACAGTTCGGTGAATAATTAACCGATTTTGATGAAACTAGAAGCGTTTGACGGGGACTTTATTTTAGCATGTTTAATCAAAATTTGATTTGACTTCCGGGCAACGGACATATCACGGATACTTTGAGGTTATGTCAAATGTGCTAATTTTCTGCAGCTCGTTATTTTTTATGTTACTTGAAAATCGGAAATATTATATTTTTTTCAGAAACTAGAATTCATAACAAGTCTGTCAGTGGTTAAAGATCGTGAATCAGCCCATAAACAACCGAGATATGGCCATTTCCGTAAAATGTAGTTTTTTACCCTATTGCCTGACACTTCTTATGTTGAAAAACTCCTTTTTAATTTATCTGTAACTCTGCGTACCCTTAACCAAATTAGATGCAACTTTTTCCATACGATTACAAATTTATCCTTGTAGCGGACAGTTCGTTATTTTCCGTAGTTCCGGATTCATTATCGGGAATCGTGAAGGAAGTACCCTACCAGTGTAATGGCCAGAGTTAGAACTGTATCAAACCTGGCTTGCGACATATCAAACTTCATGATTTTACAAACCAATTCCAGTGGTAGTCAACCTGAGAGTATTCTTTCACATTGGCCACACCTGGTGACGTTCCGGATTGCGGGTTCCCCAAGGGAAGTGGCCAGATTTCGAATGATGTCAAACCCTGGCTTGCGACACATCAAACATCATGATTTTACAAAACAATACCGCTGGTGGTCAACCTGAGAGTATTCGGTCACATTGGCCACACCTGGAGACGTTGCGGATTCCGGGTTCCCCCGGGGAATTGGCGAGATATAGAACGATTCCAAACTATGGATTGCGACACATCAAACTTCATTATATTACAAAACAATACCTAAACTAAAAATAACTCAAAATTAATTGAAAAATAACTCAAAATTAATTTGGCGTACGGAACCATCGACCTGGCGGAATAGAACTCAAATTGGGTATTATTTTTATCCGTGTACATGTTTGCATAGAAGAGGACAAAAGGTGACAGAATTGAGTGCTTGCGCATGGGACAAATGGGCTAGTTTCTGAGAAAAATATAATATTTCCGATTTTCAAGTAACATAAAAAATAACGAGCTGCAGAAAATTAGCACATTTGACATAACCTCAAAGTATCCGTGATATCTCCGTTGCCCGGAAGTCAAATCAAATTTTGATTAAACATGCTAAAATAAAGTCCCCGTCAAACGCTTCTAGTTTCATCAAAATCGGTTAATTATTCACCGAACTGTATCTCTTTGAATCTGGACAAAATTTTGCTAGTCTTCTCCTTTTTGATCATCCCCTGTATGCTTGGTTGGAAGCCTAGAGGTGAATACATTCTTCAGTATTGAGTGAACAAAAACCGAAGAGAAGTTTCAATTAACAAAGTTTAAGTGTAGAACTTTACTAGCATTTATTCAATTATCAGCTAAACTCTATTGCTGCAAACTTACTTCTTATGCATGTGCCATTGCCTGTGTCCAAAATCGCTTGGAGACAGCTTAATAGTTTCTCCAAATTTGTGTGAATAATGCCTGAACAGAAGTTGTGATTGAAAATAGTTCTGATATAGTTCAATACGATGCGGAATGAAATGACCGAAATGATTATTAGTTAAGGTGAATCGCTTCTCCATGTATTTTTTCCTATCTTTTATCTCGCTCTCGCAAACTCACTTCGCTATTTCAAATTGATAAATCTCGATTGTTTGTGAATGAACATCGAATCGAACTCTATCAGATTGCTCACAGCAAGTAAGCACACAAACTGATGTGATTAAATTTTCAATATCTAGTATCGACTATGAGTTATATCAATTCTAAATGTTGAGGTAATGACTGTCATCAAGAATGATTCAGCATAAGCCCTTAATGAGTGTTTGTTTGTTGGGTAAATCTGGGTATTCTGTCCATTTGGAAT
This sequence comes from Aedes japonicus, assembly GCA_034211315.2. NCBI lineage: Eukaryota > Metazoa > Arthropoda > Insecta > Diptera > Culicidae > Aedes > Aedes japonicus. The sequence continues at coordinate 160,957 of JASCZW010005547.1, forward strand.
GATTTTATCATCGAAAATGTTGTTCAGGGAATACAAAACCTTTCGTTATGCTGTACGTTGGTATTCTGGTCAAACACAAGGTTGTTTCTTTGTTTTTACACAATAACGATTCCCTCTCGCTCTAGGAGAAACCAGCCATTAGCCAGAGCTGACGGTTGCGATTTTCGTTGCTCAGCCGTGCTGTGAAATGCAAGTCAGAAACTCTCGCCCAAAAGTGCCAATTTCACGAACAGGAGTTTCGAAAAGTTATTCTGAAGTGTACGGTGTTATACGTTTCGGTCCCCTTCTAATGCAGTGCTGGTGTGATCTGCGGTCGATCGTTCGATCTTCAAAGTGGTGAGCGCATCGCGCGAAACCATCGGCAACAGGAGTGTTTATGCGTTTATGAACAGTCATTATAATCATTATCACGTTGGGCTTCAAATGGTGAGTTCATTTGATCACATAAGACTGCCAGCTGAAACATGGAGACGCTGGTTCGCGTAGCCTGGGCAATGTTGTTATTTTGACAATAGCGAAGTGAGGGAGTGCGACCTGTAAATCATATGATATAATTTGCCGTCCTCATAACAATTAAGAATTTCACCACGCTTTGGAATCATCTTTGCAATAGAAACCCATTTATCTAGAGTCTAGAGCGACATGACATGGATGAAAGGTTCAATTTATTTTTAGATTTCAGCATAACATTTACTTCAACATTACACTTCTGAACTTTAACTACTATATTCATAAAAGACTAGCATGCGCTTATAAGAAGTATAGGATTATATTTAAATATTTTGTTAATGTTTTGTTTTATGATTAGATAAGCCATTTATTTCAGAAATCATCAATCTGGGCTTTTCGATCACTCGAATTGCTATCTACGAAATGTTACTAGAACAGTTCAATAATACGTCTAATAAAAAAAAATTCATTGATTTGAATGAATAGAACGATCTTTTCTGTTTTCAGCTTTTCCAGGACTAGTAGGTTATTAATACATTTCCAATTTCGTACATTTTTGTAAATACGCATATTATGTTCTCGCATTGACTAACTGTAGCCGCTTTTTACATTTGCCAGTAATATAAGTTGTGTGTTAAAATTCCATGCACATCATTCAAATTTGAAATTTGCATAAATAGCTTTTTTGTCTATAATGATATCTTAATTTTTAATATGAGAAATGTAAGATCTTGTAAAGAACGAGCAAATTATATGTATTTCAGTTTTTGATCCATCCAAACATATGAACCCTATCCGAAGAACAATCAGTGAAAGATGCGTTTAAAAGTTATATTCTTTAAATATATGATAAATAATAAAGATTGGTATGCTTTAATGGTACGTTCTTTAAATTTTAAACAACTGTTTTATCACGAACAGTAGAAATCTGCAATATATCAGCATATCCATTAGTACCAATAAAAAATAAAGTAGGGATTGTATGCGTATAATGGACCCTGTGCGTATAATGGACCCCCTGGCATATTATTGTAATTATTTCGTTATTATCGTATTTCACCTAAGCAATTTTAGTTAAAACACATCGTATCAACACTAAAACAAAGGTTAGAATATGATTCTTCACAATTGTTACACATAAAACATCATTATTAATCATTTTTACTTGATCACTGCATGGTACAGTGATTTGTAAGTATTTTCGTTACAGGAGAGAAAAAAAGCATTTGATCATATAAATCAATTGTAGATTTTAAAATGCATATTCGAAACATTAATACCTAGTACTTATATTAAATTTTACAATGCAGTAATAAAAGCTATGAAAAAATTGGACAAATTGTCTAAATTTTGAGGGTTCATTATAGGACTAATTGAAGTGCTATAGTTGCCTATTTGGCAACCCTTCATTTCAGTTTTTAAACAAACCGATCTTATTGTTTGCACACCGTCTAAAGTGAAACACATAGATATTTTCATTACTTTTCTATCAGTGTACGGGGATGAATATATTTTGAGCATGTATGTATTTTGGTCACTTTGCTGTAAAATACATTATACAGGGTGTTCGGTTCCTCAATACAAATGTGTGATGACATTTGAGGAAAAAAACTGTTCTACGTCTATGGAGAAAGCTCAAAGTATTCGGAGTTATTGAACTTTTAATCTTTAGTGGATGTAAGTATTGAATTGGCTGTAACTCAGTTATGTTATTTACCAACAATTTATTTCCTTAATTCGAAAACAAAAACATGGCTTTGAAAGTGTTCTACAATTCTCTCTCTCTCTCTCTCTCTCTCTCTCTCTCTCTCTCTTTAACACAAAATTTCTATCTTGCTATGTTTTTTATTACAATTTTGTTTTGAATGCGGCATGTTGTGCCTCCAATTAGCAGATAATAAAATCATGAGTTCAACCAAACCGTGGTAATGCCTGTGCGCAGGATACACAACTCAAATGTTTTCAAAACAGTACCACACGGTTTCCGAAAACAGCTATGTTTTTTTCCAGAAGAGTTAGCAGATAGTCATCTCTGCTACGGTTATGCCCATTGTTTGGAATCGGCAGCCCAAATAAATTCTTGCTATATAACATAATTTTTAGTTACAGCCAATTTAAGACTAACATGTACCAAAAAAATAAAAGTTCAACAACTCCGTAAAATTTTAGATTTGAGCATACGCGTGAACTTTTGTTTTCCTCAAATATCATCCCCTATCGCCCCTGAAAATATTTGCACTAAGGAACCGAACACCCTGTATATGCATCCAAGATTTTTATTCTAGGTGTACCTAGATTGAACCTAGATAGGTCTGGTGTTGTAACACATCGGATGCGTTTAGAATTTTATCTATCATGGAGAAAAAAGTATGGTAAAAACAACCAGTTTACGTTGAATAGACAAAATTTCAATATTAAAAAAACGCACAAGTTCATTACTAGGTAAATTCAAACAAAACTCAACGCTTGTTCCAAACAAAACTTAGCGTAAGTGAAACAAACTTGTTGTTTGAAATAAATATCGAATCGGTAATTGAAACCAGCGGTATCGTTTGAAATAACCAACCAACTGGTTGAAATCAAATAAGAATTAGTACTACACCTACCGTATTTTTCGTACCACTTATTTATTTAGCATTTATTTAGCTGGACAACCGTTAAACGCAAAACTGTATTAGGTATAGTGCATACCATAGGGCATGGACATTATGCGTTTAGTTTCATTTAAGGTTTCCTATAGTAAAAAAAAAACCCGCATTAATCCACCGATGGTGAGACTGAACCCTTCTTACATTTCACAAGAATTACAAACTCAAATGTGGGCAATATTGTACTGGATACATATTTTCATCAGAAATTCAAAGAAGATTCAGAAATATTCAATATGCCATACATTCAGTTGATAAAATGAACTTTTTGTCAATCCTGAAAGTATTGTTCAGGATTGAACAAAAATTAAAATATTACCATTAATAGTCTTTAATGACTTGTATATGATAGTTATATAAAAGGGGAAATTACATAAATATTTGAAATTTCATATAATCAGTCTATACAATGAATTACTAGACAATCCTAAGGGTCAATTTTGATTATCGACATGGATTCAAGATGCTTAATAAGTACATGTTCGTTGAAAATAGTTAATGGTGACTTTGTGTGATTTTCGAATATACTCGTTGCAGTTCAAAACCAGACCACTCGAGCCAATCGATGCTGCTCTAATTCTATGCAGTCGCATAGTGTCCCGAGCAGAACCGAATAACTTGATAACTAGCCTTGGTATTTATGAGCTCAGATTAAGAGGTAAAATACCTAAGGATAATACCATAAAATTGTTCCCACAATGTTATGTGAATACCAAAATGAGGTAAGACAATACCAAAATAGTACCTCTAAGGTATTTCCGGGTATTCAAAATTACAAGTTTTGGTATTCGAGAGATATTTTGCATGCAATTCTTAGGTATTTTGCTTAGGTATTTTACCTCTTAATCTGAGCTCTTTTATACCAAGGCCAGTTATCAAGATCAAAATTAGGTATTCACATGCTATTTTCTCCTGTTCGGGGTGGCTAGTCCGCTGTATGTGCTATACAACGCTCCAGATGCGACACAATAGAATGCAAGCGGCATCGATTGGTGTGATTGGTCTTGTTCGGTTTTGCACTGCAACGAGTATATTGTCATCTCACAATTATGTGCTCTCATGTATTGTTTTGGTCATATCTCCATGAAGAATTAGTCAATCATAATGAAATTTTGACCAGTTATTTGGAGATTTCATAGCTTTGATTTGGCACCAACAAAACTAAAATCGGTACACAAATAGCTTAGTATGTAATCGGAGACTAAACTGTTTGATTACTATTATAATAGGCCTTCAAGTACTGTTTCGTTCATATCTTCTTAACGAAATGTCTGAATGGAAAAAAAATCAACAGCGTTCTATGAAAATGTTGTAGCTTCCATTTGCCGTCAACAGAACTGAAATCGGTTTACAGATGGCTGAGAAACCGATGTGACATTATTTGTAACGCACACACACACATACACACACAAATACACACATACATACATACACACAGACATGTGCTCAGTTCGTCGAGCTGAGTCGAATGGTATATGACACTCGGCCCTGTGGGCCTCGGATAAAAAGTCGAGTTTTCAAGCGATCTTAATACCCTTCTATTGATGTAAGAAGGGTAAAAACACTTTACGCTGTCCCGGTTATACGGCATTTTATTTCTTTATAAACAATAACATATAACTGTAGTATACTTTAAATCACTATGAATCATAAATTACACTAAATCACCAATTTCACTACGGACTCACGAAATGTCCCCTCACGAACAACTGATAGGAATTTTACTGACACCATATGAGGGAAACTAATCATGTAGTTTGTTTTCCATCATATTTAAGGTTGGTATTTACCCAACCATAAATACCCAACCAACATTCAGGTTTTTTCAACCTAAGATCACAGTTTGAATCAGCAAAACAGAACTGTGTGTAGCAATTAAATTTTTGGTTAAAACAAACATTTTTAGGGTTGAAAATGAGCAGACTTGCAGTTCCAATTAACTAACATTAAATTTAAAACAATGTTATTATCTGAGTAGAAATCACTTGAAAAAGCGGTTTGCTTCAACTACAATCGCGAGTTTGAAGCAAACAAACATCAACTTCATCTCAAGCAGAGTCAGACTTTACATTTCAACCATAGTGTTGGTTATTTCAAACAAGACTCATTTCTCTCGTTAAGGATGGTGGCCATAATATATACATGTCCAAAATATATGCGCTACCCTATTTTTCTACGAGATAACAAATTGGTTTAGCAGCGTCAGGTTAATCATTAGAATCAAATTAGTTGACATGCGTATTATGGACCCGGGTCTATAATGCGCATTATAGACCCGTGTCTAAAATAAGAAAATCGGTCCAAAAAAGCGCATTTTGACCATCGCGAATTATCGATGTCTACCAGGAAAACTTGGACTAAAAAATAGTGTTTACCGTAATTCTGTGTAAATGACTAGTTATTTTCATCAAATGTAGGAGTGTTGCCCAAAAAGTAAATAAAATGTTTGTGGAATTCATTGAAATTATTCAAAGCTTCAACTAAGGGTACATTACTGGCATATAAACCTCTATACAAGTCCAAAATATATGCGGTACCCTATTTGTCTACGAGATAACAAATTGGTTTAGCTGCGTCAGATCAATCATTTTAATCAAATTAGTTGATATGCGTATTTTGGATCCGGGTCTATAATGCGCATTATAGACACGGGTCCAAAATAAGCAAATGGGTCCAAAAAAAGGCACATTATGATCAGCGCAATTATCGATGTTTACCAGAAAAACCTAGCCTCAAAAATAGAGTTTACTATAATTTTGTGTAAATGACTAGTTATTTTCATCAAATGTGGGATTGTTAGTGCAAATAGTTAATAAAATTCTTATGGAATTCATCGAAAATGTTCAAAGCTCCTACTAGGGGTCCATTACTAGCATATCAACCCTATATCTGTTAATTGAATTGTAGCTTCAATATAGCCGTGAGATTTCCTACATTTCGTATCTTGCGTTTTTTTTAAAATCATTTATGCTAAAAATTTTCGTCTCTTCCTATAACAACCGTGTAACTGGGATTGGGGGGACAGCCCAAGGCATTCGAAAGATTTGTTGACTGGATAAGCGTTCGTGGAATCACCATTCCCTTGTCATGTGAAGAGAAGGGCCGTGATCTTCCGAAGTAACTCATTGAGATCTGTTGGCCCTGCTACAGCAAGCCATCACGTAGGTTTTTCTAGGGGCAACTTGCTGAGGATAGTTCTGGAGACATAGGTAATCCTTGCACTAATGGTGGGTTCTTATCACACCATCAATCATTATCCTTGACAGGTTCTTCACACCATAGTTATGTATATTTTGAAAGCGCGAGCAAGTATTGTCCACGAAAGTTTTTGATTTACAGGCAATATTAGCAATGATCTAAATGGTGGTCATTGTCGGTTCCACGAATATTTACGAGCGACAAGCCCATTGTTTTTCGAGCATTAATCAAAAACAAATAAAAAACCCAGAATTAAAACACTAAAAAAATATATTTTCCAAAAAAATGTCATGACTCAGAAAATGGTTTTTCCAAGTTTTCTAAAATAAAAATCCTTCACCTAGTAATTTTGTTAAAATTATGTTTTTACAAATTTTTGAATTTTTTTTTTTATTATAGTTTGGAGAAAACAAATTGTTATGAACTTTCGATGTAAGTGAGGTTCGGGAAAATCGGAAAACTAATCAAATCGGTAGAATTCCGCTTTGTAATTGAATTGGTAGACGAAAATTGGTTAGCTGCTGAAGTACTGATATGCCAAAGAATATTAATCATCCACATTTCGATGCATAAAAAATAAAGCTTCAATGTTGACGTTCTTTGTACTACTTGGGGATGAGTGGATAATCACCTCATTGAAATCTATTTTAAACTTTTAGAATATTTCAAAGAATTCGCGAATGTTCATTGAGAGTTCTGACATATTCTGGGAAAGTCTTAGAAACATATTTCATGAATCCTTGTAAATAGTGAAATTTTTTGAAAATGATTCCAAGAATTCTCTGATAACATTCGAAATATTCAAGCAAACTCTTTGAGAATTTCTAGAACTTATTTAATAATTTGATGAGTTATGGATTTTTGTAAAATTTTCCTGAATATTCTGGAGGCTTTTCTTCATTTATAAGCTCTGTCGAAAAATTTTGAATGTACTGGAAATATCACGAAAATGTTAGGAAACAGAAAAATTTAATATATTACCAATTTTAACAGGAACCTCTCGAAATATTCAGAAAGTACTCAGAAAATTCAGAAAATTCACGGAATAATACATAACAATAATACTGCCACGTATTGAGACAATTATGAACTTCTGTTCTTCACTAAAAAGACCTTTACTTGCTGACCAACTTTTTTAAAGACAGAAACATTCCATGTGGACAGGATCTAAAGATAAAACATTTTTAATACATGTATATGGTCACTAGCGTTGCGTAGTGATGAAACTAATAGTCATCAATGAAAATTTTACCAGCACACTTGTTGCAAACTGGTCGAAATAATTTGATTGTGACTCAATCGAGTCACAATCAAGTTGCTGCAACCACTCATGTTGGTTTTGGAAAGCCTTGATCTTCAGGACACCTTTGTCGAAGACAGAAGCCGTCTGGATGATCAGGATAACAAGGCATAACAAGTTGGAATCATACATTAATTGTTATGTTATATATTCTCCGTGCGAGGAGTAACGATTATGATGTAGAAGGAGATGTTCGCTCATCACCATGAGGCACCAAGAGTGAACAACAATGTTTTTTGGCTAGAATGAAAGATATGAAGAGAAAGTTTTTGATAGTTCCGCTAGTGTGCGGCAGGCTCGGAAATATGACAGATGTTTTTAGGAAAATTGAGCGAAAAGGGCATGTGTACAGTGGTACTCGAACCAACGACATTTTTGCCTAACATCCCACTGCGGGGTAGGTCGAAGCACGGACTAAGTCCGCCACTTCAACAGGCAAAAATGTCCGGTTGGAAGACGCTCATGTACCACTGTGGCTTGTATAGTTATTCTAGCGATCTATTGTGTGCACTCTGTTTACCGATGCGCACATGGGAGAGGAACTCTCTCCTTTTTTGGGTTTGTTTTGCGGATAGCGGAACTATCAAAAACTTTCTCTTCATATCTTTCATTCTAGCCAAAAAAACATTGTTGTTCACTCTTGGTGCCTCATGGTGATGAGCGAACATCTCCTTCTACAAGTTGGAATCAGTTATATAAAACATGATGCACTACGTATTTTTTTACGCAAATACGTTTCGCTATATTTCTGCAATGAGGATATACGTTGTTTGATCCAAAACGAGGTTCTGTAGGAATACACGTTGATTATACATCGATAGGTACTTTTGCAAAAATAAAGAGATATCAGATTGATGTCACGTTTCAGCATCTAGAAAACGTTCTTCTTCTTCTTTAGCATTTCAAGCCTATTGCTTTCACAATAAGCTTATTGTTTGCTCTCAACTTTGTAGCTACGCGATTTCCGACTGAGCTAAGGAAGGACTATAAAAAGTTATTCGGCTTAAATATTAGAAAACAAGGCCCCAAATTTGAATTGCGACACCTGGAAATTATGGATTCCAGCATGTAATTGAGCTTAGATCGATAATCAAAATACAGACTTAAACTCAACCAGCTGCTCAACGGACACTAATTAAATATATTTATTTAATAACGAACATCTCCACCACCATATTGCAGGTCAATCTCACCTTCCAAAACCCGATGCAATAATCTCATCAAATCCTGCCAAATACTTTTAATCACACCGAAACATCTTTCCTCGAGCAGCTCCCCAAAAATCTCCGCAAATTTATCGCCATTCTATCTGTGTAGGCTCATAAAACCTTTCCCTTCCACCCAGTCTGGGGGCGAGAAGAGAGGGGTGAACTTTTATTACCCTTCTCTATACGCAGCGTGTTGTTCGTTTCGAACCACGATGATAAAAACGAAAAACGACGAAGAAAAAACATCATCAAACCTCAACCCTTTCCCAGCGAGACCCGCTCCGCTTTTACGACCGAATCAGCACGCGCGTTTTGCTTTAATGAATCGTTTAATTTAATCGACAAATTTTGATGGGAACTCACCCGGTGCTCGGTTCAACTCCATTTTTCCCCCTCTGCTCTTCTTTCACCCATTATTGCGCGAGCAGGCATTCACATCCTCGAAAGATCAATCAGAAAAATTTCGAATCCCGCATGTTTGCCTTTAACCCCCAATCCCCCCCTTATCCGAAAACACCAGAAGACCAGAATGGGAATCGAACCGAGACGAACGAATGAAAGAAAAACGGAAATGAGAATTTTACACGCATATTAATCCTTGTAATCTTCCCATCGTGATGGCTTGCAACCCTCGCCAATTCCCCCATATCCTCGAACGAGTAAACAGTCGTCGTCGTCGTCTTTGCCATCATCATCATCATCATCATCATCGTCAAGACGTTACCCCACCGAGTGAGTGAGCGGGGCAAAATCAACAGAAAGTTCACACTTTCTTTCGTTTGGGTTACTTCAGGCAAGGCTGCAGCGTGGGGTAAATAAATTTGAAATATTTGTTCAATATCTTCCCACCCCACTCCTCCCAGCACTCACTCCTTGAGCAACCGCTATCAACTATCTCATGCATCTTCTTCGATATGGCATGGGAGTGTGTGAAACGCTACCAACAAACTGCCCGACACTCACACGTTACGAATCTTGCAATCCAGTCAAGTAACATGACGGGCTTCCTCGAGGATTTTGCGGAGGGGCTGCCAGCTCTTCGGAATATGTGTGTGAACACAATAAATTTCAAGAATTTCGTCCAACTATTCCACACCTTCTCTGGTGGAGCTCCTCCGGCGGGAAGGAACGTTGATGCCTTGCGTGGCACCACTTCGTGCCGACTTCGTCCTCGTCACTACTGAAGGAGAATCAAAGTTCCCAGCAAGGATGAATTGAGTCGTATCGTGCCGGTTCGATTTCGGTGCTACTTTGACGAGACCTGATACATGATACAGTCTGCAGTTCCCTTCCTGGGAGGTATGAGATCGGGCAATTTATTTAATACCATCGACATGAGTGTTTGACACTTCATAAGGAGGCTATTTAAAAGCATTGTTTGTTGCTGAAGGGGGAAGAACGAGGGGAGGGCATTGGTGTTTAGGTGAACAATTTTGCTCTGATGGAGGAGATCAACTGCTGTGATGATTTGGCACTTTGCATGTTTTTATTTCTAACAATTTGAATTGGTTGCCATGGCTGTGATCAACAAGCCTCTGGTCGTTTTTGTCTTGCAAATATTTACCTTACCAATTTGACATGCTTTGTCATCTTTTGAGTTTATATCTCAGATGAACTA